>JAVDPK010001452.1:124959-140769 GCA_034780415.1 Cichlasoma orientale | reverse complement strand
AAAATACAGTCACAAGTTTAACATAATTTCATCAATAAATCATGTTTATTTAAAGGATAAAACAGGTAAGTTCTTGTTTATTGCTGTAAAATGACACAACACTGATTTGTTCATTAAATAAGAGATATGTTGTGCTATTATAGAAGTTTTCACCACAAAAATGATGGGAAAAAAATTTGTATAATTTCTATTATTCTGTCTATCCATCCGTCCATTCATTTTCTTCTGCTCATCCAAAGCCAGGTCACGGAGGCAGCAATCTGAGCTGAGAAACCCAGACTTCCCTCTCCTCTGCCACCTCCTCGAGCTTATCTGGGGGAACACCAAGGCATTCCCAGGCCAGCCAAGAGATATAATCTCTCCAGCGTGTCCTGGATCTGCCACGGGACCTTCTCCCGGTAGGACAAGCTCAGAACACCTCACCCAAGAGGTGCCCAGGAGGAATCCTAGTCAGATGCCCAAACCACCTCAACTGGCTCCTTTCAATGTGGAGGAGTAGCTGCTCTAGTCTGAGCCTCTTCCGAATGACTTCACTCCTCACCTCTAAGGGCAAGGCCAACCCCAATCCATCTGTCAATCTCCCACTCCTCTATCCCCTCACTCGTTAACAGGATCCTGAGACACTTAAACTCCTCCATTTGGGGCAGCAATTATTTTATGAGTATATAACATCTGCAAGTAATAGTAAACTGTCAAAACAGATGTCTATGGGTTCTAGACCTGAGGCAGTCATTGACTGCAAAAGATTTTCATACAAGTGTTAAAAACAGTCCTTACATTTAAAATTACTATTAAAGTTATTAAATTAAAACGATTTAAATGATTTAGTTTGTTCAATAAGAGCCTAACCCTCTGAAAATGGGGTAATAAATTTCTGATTCTCTGCTATATTATCAGTGGTTTATCAATAGTCCTGGTAAATAAGTGCTGAATCCATGTAGGCTTCAACCATCCAGTTCAGGATCTATTTCCCGTAGTCCCAAATTGACAGCCATCAGAGAACAGAGGTCTCCATGTAGGAACAAAGGGAGACGGTTTGGGGCTTCGGTATCTTGTTTCAGGAGAAAACAAATGAGCTGCACATGAAATCATAAACTCTAGCCAACCACCAACCCAGTCTACTAACTGAGCAGCAGCTGCTACAGTGTTGTTCTACAGCGAGACTGAGGAGAGAGCAATGACGTGCCAGGTGGCTGACACCACAACAAAGCATTCAAGGAAACCATGGTTTTTCAGTCCATGCTGAGTGCACAATGAAGCTCATGCTCTTTAATTTTTTTTTTAGGTCTAATGCCGCAAGATGATGTTTTACATCTCTGAAAAGAACATCTCTGTGTTTGGGAATTGATATGATGTTAACAAAAAACTATTTTTGTTCTTTTTTCAACCCATTATTCAAAGATAAACGTAAATGAAAAACATCTGTGAAAGAAAATGGCAACTCTTTCCCTTCAATTCAGTTCAGTTCTTGACAGCATTATGGCGTGGATCTGAACTAAGAAGATGCGGAGAGACTGTACAGTATATTTACAGCTTTTGGGCTGGACTGCAGCTATCCCATTATAGTCATTCCTAATTGAAATGCTAGGATTCCCATTTTACAAATGGGCTCCAATGCCGACAATAACGGGAAGTCTTGCAGTCTTCCTTCAGGCATTCTCACACATCTTTTACATTTCACTGCTGCTTTGCTAAGCATAAATCTGAGCCTGAGGCAATCAGGGAGTGTCACATCCAGGTGAAAATGGAGGCCGTGCTGGGTTTTATCCCATCCACAGTCTGCTTCGCTGTCTTCGAAGCACACATTGGGGCTTTTTCCTGTGCTGGTTTCATCCAAGCTGAATTCTCTCTGCATGTGTGGGCCATGCATGCAGTATAGCATCACTCTCCATGCAAATGCATTCACTGTTTATTGTATTTTTTAAGTCCAAACTCATGAACTGCAGTAACATGTAGTACAGTGACCTTCATGAATGTCATTTTCCCATCTTCCATCTTAGCGAGGCTTTACATCGAGGCAAGGTAGCGGATACCATATCGCTCGGCTGAGCATTCTAAAGAGCTTTGCCATAATTGTAGCAGAGTAATAATCACCACACCTTACTCCCACATGCTTCATACCCCAGGGCAGTGGTAAAATTAAGTCTGCTCTATGGGTACCAAGGGCTTTTCCGCCTGAATATTTTTGACAGTTTTTGCAGTGCACAAGTATTGAGGGGGCAAGTGTTGATAAATATGTTATACATAAAACATGAATGCAATGCACCTGCCTTCTGTGCAGGCTGAAACGGCTGTACATCAGCTCTAGGACTTTATACTCATTTGTCAGACTGAAAGGACTGCTTGCCCGTGCAGGTGTGAGGGGCGCATTTACAGTGAAAGTCATACAATCGCAGTCATGTTCTTGAGATCCAAACTGTGCTACTCAGGCACGGCAATTTATTACATTTATATACAGTAAATAAGGTCCCCAAGGAGAGTTTTGATGTAATGGAACTGTCTCATTAGTTTTACTTGACACCACATTATTTGGAAAAATAAAACCAAGCATGTAAGAAACGGCATCTACAGCTTATTCCTGCATATTAGATCAGGCACACTCATTTTATTTATTTATGTAGGTTTTATTGTCCCCAGACCTTTATCAGTGTTAGTATAATATTATCGGTTCAGCTAATGAACTGAACTTCAATCTAGGTGGATCAAATTGTCTCAAATGAAGAAAAACAAACATTGCCTAATTGCAAAAGAAACAGTGGTCACATGTACAGTCATGAGGAAAAGAAGGTTTTCATAGGACTCCATGCAGTCCTGTGTAAAACTAAGAATATCCCGTAATTCAGTAGCTTATAGAACCACCTTTAGGAGCCACAACTTAAAGTAATCATTTTCTGTATGACTTTATTAGTCTCTCAAACTATCGTGGATACATTTTGGTCCACTGTCCTTTGCTTCAGTTCATTGAGCTTTTCAGGCATTAATTTATACACAGCTCTCTAAAGATCTGGACTGTACCACTGCAACACCTCCACTCTTTTCTTTTTCAGCCATTCTGTTGTAAATTTGCTGCTGTGGTTGTGATCATTGTCCTGTTGTGTGACTCAATTACAGCCAAGCTTTAGCTATTGGACAGATGGCTTCACATTTGACTCTAGAATACTTTGGCATACAAAGTATTCTCCACTTCGACCAAAGGACACTGTCACACAGACGTCCTGCGGTTTAAAACTAAGCTGTCCTGCCACGTTCCTTTAAGAGAGATTTTCTCCTGGCACTCCTTCCAAATGAGTCATAACTGTTCAGTTTTTTTTCTAATTATGCTGTCATGAACCGTAACTTTTAAGATAACTGCGACCTGCAGCGTCCGAGCTCTCGCTGTTTGGTTTTTTTGCAGTTTCTCTGAGCATTGCACCATCTGACCTCGAGGTTAATTTGCTGGGATGACCACTTCTAGGAAGACTGACAACTTACTTAAATGTTTTCCATTTGTGAATAATCTTTCTCAATGAATAATGTATTTCAAATGGTTTGGAAATGGCCTTATAACCCTTCCCAGATTGGCGGGCAGCAACAGTTGGTTCTTTAACATCACTGTTGATGTCTTCTCTCCTTGGCATTGTGTTAACACACACTTGAATGTTTCAGACCTGCAAAACGTCTACATTTATAGAAGTGAGATCTTTTAATCAAGTGCATCTGATTGGCAGCACTTGGCTGCTAGTTTTCCTCTTAATTTCTAAGGGTGTATTTAACTTCATAGCGTCCTGTGAAAACTTCCTTTTCAAATGACTGTAGGTGCTTATCGACCATGACTGAAAGGCAGAATATGTAAATAATAACTTCACAAAGTGCAGCTTTAAAATTACCTTCATGCAATATCAACATTCTGGTCTATACAAAGGGAAAAGAAACAGTTCACAAAGCTGTATTTACACAGCTTTAAAGATCCACAAGTGCGGCTCACCTTGGGTCAAGGCCATCAGCAGACTCACAATACCCCTTGGTTTAATGTAATTAAAACTAGCTCACATAAACAACACGCTAATAGTGTGCGTGCCTTCCTCAAACTTGGGATCTCTACAGTACCAGTTCCTTATATTTCACATTATTCGGTTGTTATTTGTGGATGTTTGTTAACCCCCTATATGTCTGATTGGTTGTCTGAAACCTGAAACCTTGAATGGTGAGTCCCTTCAGTGGGAACTTCAGCACATTATCCCAGTCATTTGACTGTGCTTCTCACAGTATGTTGGCCCAGACTGCATTTTACACCCTGCTGCTACAGTATGTGCTGGACTTTCTCAGGGGCATCTTTGTACATCAAGCACCTCCAGTCTGCTGTTGTAGACTTCGGCTTCTGTGGACCTAGTGCTGCCATGATCAGAGCCTGTGTGCTGTCCTTCACGACAGTTTTTTTTCTAGCCACTAGGATGTCTTGTTATAAGTTATTACGTATATTTTCCAGCAATATATCCCATTGGGGGGGGGGGGGTGCTCAATCTTCCACAATACTTCTTTTTCCTCGTCATCACTCTTTGCTCATCAGTTCATCCTGTAGAGACAAACAATCCATAAAATTAAAATCCACGACTATCAACAGTCATACTCATTATAACCTTGGCATATATTATATTGTTAAAAGCTGAAAAATACCAATTTCAGTCCAATGCGTGGTAGTTCCTTCAAATAATGTAAAAAAAAAAAAAAAGCACCACATAAAATTTTGTAAACATATTAACAACTGCTTATAAAAATGAATGTACTTAATTATCATTTACCAACCAACATAGTAAAACCAGCAGGGATGTGACTGGTCTTTAAATCCTTTACTTGGGTGTATCTGCTAACTGCTAGTAAAATATTTATTTTTAAAGTGGTATCTGTAAAGATACAAACTAAACATGTGAAATTCCAAAACTACAGGTGAGTGCATAAATGAATTTAAATATCTGGGTATTTGTCAATACCTATTTATAAATATTTGTTTCTATTTAGGGGGATGATGATTTCAGGTGGATGCAGGGGAATGCTGAGAAGCAGCCACAACCCCTAAAATGTTGAATATATGCATTTGTGCCCCAAATAAAAACATGAAAGAAGCAGAAAGCCTATTTAGAAAAAATACATATATTACTTAGGGAGGAAAGCCTGCATCATGGGCAAGTGGGGTTTTTTTTATTGCGTAACATATATAGTCACACATGCAGTGTTCTGAGTCATGAGCTCCACAACCTCTCCTCAGTCACTGTGTGCGTGCAGGTAGGTTGATCATCAGAGACAGAAGGAAAAAATAGACGTGGTCCAACATTTTTTTTTTCTAAAAGTCTGAAAATCAAGTTGTGTAAGTTGTGAGCTGCAGTTTTTTCAGGTTTTTTTTTTTATTGCCTTCTAGTTTTCAGTGAGCTTCAGTAACACAGCTGAGATATACAAAATTTCTAACAGTCATCCCAAAAAACAGACACGATATGTTGTGATCGTTTTAGCTTGTAAGGTCACAGGGCTTTTAACTTAAAATAAATTAATTAACCACTGAGCAGGTAACTCAGACTAAGCAGGTTACTTGCACAAAAACAAGTAGCATGATATCAGACAGATTTGAAAGCTGTTGCACTCTGACTTTCACATCTGGAACCATATGAACACAAGGCTATATGTGTATTGACGAAGTAGGTAAAATGAGAATTTGAAAGAATTTGAGATAAATTGCTCAAAAGAATACATACATAATGCCAGAGAGCTAACCTGCATGAGTTGGACAGCGTGGGTGAGGGCCTTTTGCTCAACCAATCAGCTCCTCATGATTTAGACTTGTTTCTGGATGACTGCATTTGTGCTAAATGACTGGTTCGTGTTGTGGGAGCTCTGCTCTTAGATCCATCAGCCACTTGGCAAAAGAGTGTTATGTGATGCTTCTTTGTTGTGTTGCTCAGTGTCAGCTCTGGGTGGGTCTGTCCTTGTTCTGTTCTTCCCTACCAGCTGAGAGTTTTTGGGTCTTTGAAGATCAGGCCGCTAATTCTTTATAAATAGACAGATTAAACAATCGCCAAAAGGATTTTAACATTCATCCTTGGGGCGCAAGAATGTCAGATTAGAAAAGTCTGAAGGGTTTCTTCCTCTGGGAAATATGAATGTCAACACAGATTTCACAATAACTTATGAAACACGTACTAAGAAAATTCAGTCTAAATACAACATTAGCAGAAAGCTAACGTAGCAGAATTTTGTCTCTTTCCAGGGAGTCCTATAATCTCTGAGACACAAAAGTGGATGTGCCCGAGATGTCCAGTTTTTAAAAACTTATTATTACTGTGTCATAAGTGCTTTCCATGGAAGTCTTAGAAGTTTGCCCTGCAGGCTTACAGTGTTTCTGTGCTCAGACTAGGGGGGTCTCTGCCTGCTGCTGGACTGAGCAGACAGGCAGCAGTGTACCCACCTTCTCCGTGACACTGACGAGAAGAGCAACCACACATACACACAGTAGCTGCATCTGTGTGCGTGTGAGAGAGTGATTATGAGTAGCCATGAAAGCACAGTATTAGATCTTGAGTGCAGCTGTGAACAAGGCTGCATGAGTAATCGTTGCTGCTCAGCTTGTCTCTCTGCTGTGGACTTCCTGCTTGTTAGCTAAGCTCAGAGGTGGCACATGTACTTCACTAACAATGCAGACAAATTCAGGCAGCTAGTACATTCATCACACCATCAGCATGAAGCCACAACAACACAGAGACCAAGAAAAAAAAACACCTGGCCCTGGAGCCGCAGGTTCCGCCCATCCATGTTCCTAACTGCTTATCCGTTTCAGTGTCACAGGGGGGCTGGAGCCTATCCCAGCTGTTATAGGGCAAGAGGTGGGATACACCCTGAACAGGTCAACTGTCCATCATGAGGCGCTTCAGCTTCCTCCTCTGTTTCATCTGCTGTCTTACTAAAAGCACAAGTGTTCGGACAGCAATGGCAAAAGATGATGGGAAATTCACCCATGGGTCAGAGTGTCCACACGTTAGATATGTCAACAAGCTTATTAGCTCTTCTTTATAATTTCATGTGATGAATAGAAGTAAGGATTTGCTGTAGCCAGGCAGAGGCAGGATGAGTAATATGCTGATGCTACAGTGTTTGTGTGTGCGTAGGCTGGACAGTCCCACAACCGCAGGCTTGGACAAAGGTTGGTGACTCACCAGAGCTCAGCTGAAGCAGTAAGAAAAATAAAGTAATGGAGAGAAGGTATAACACTGGATTATTGGTGGCTCTCATGAGAGGAGAGGAGAATGGGACAGGATGGAGCGATGAAGGTCTACAGCGAGCCGGAAAACCCAAAGGGAAAAAATGTGTGAGCAGAGAGAGGAGAAGGCACACAGGAGGCATTTGCTTCTCCCTAAAGGCTGACCTTTGGGGAGTGAGTGAAGGATGGAGGAGTAAATAAAGTCGAGACAGACTACAAGAGAATAAACAGCACCCGTGGGGACTCAGAGGGAAGCAGCAAGGAGGAAGAGGAGACAGCTTGGAGGAACTCTGGAGACTACCAACACACACACAGAAATTCCTTTTGGATGTGGGCAGGAGACCATATTTGCTCAAGTAAATACAGAGACAAGTGAGAATATGTGTGTGTGTGCATGATTGCACAGTTTCTTATTGCACAGCAGTGTTTATCAGAGCAGGAATCAGGGACTGCGGTAACTGTGGGCCGCGAGCAGCTTCTGACTTCTTGCATTATGGCAGATTGCTTTGCAAAGTATTGCAGTCAGAAGTAGAAAGGTATGCAGCTTAAGTGCCTCCGCTGAGAATAACCAGTGATTAAGGAGAGATTTCGTCTTCCTTCACTTTCTGTGCAGTAAAAGATCATCTTAAAAGGAACCCTGGGGAGTTTTTGACCTCTGGAGGAGCTTTTAAAGCAGAGTTTTTGTGGGTCAGGAAATATCAGCAGCTGGGTTTCATTATGAGGTTTTACAGACACATCATTGCAAGTCTTAAAGTGATTTTTTTTTTTTTTTTGGTTTGAAAATTCTACCTCTACCTTTATGCAAAACAACGCAATCAGTACAAAATACAGCATATTTATTGTTTAAAACGATTAGAAAAACTGGTAGAATATCTTCAGTGGAACTTCTTTTACTTTAAAAAGTGTGTTATAATCAGGACAAACCCCATGATACACGTCGCCCCTGTTGTAAGGGGGTTCAAGCTTGCGTGAATTGCTGAGGAGATTTAACATTATATGTGTTCAAAAATCCTTTGTGTCAGAACTAAACTTCTGGCCAGTTACTTTATGCTTACCAATTTTGCTGTTGGAAGTTTGAGGTCAGTCAGTCCCTGCTACACTTCACTGAAGACCAACTTTTCTTTATTAAAAAGTTTCTTAAAGTTTCACTTAAGACAGGAAAGAAATTCTCTCAAACTTGGATGGATCGTTTCAGATACAGAACTATGGCCACAGGCTTTTGTTTTTACACAAATAATTTAATACAGTACTGGAAAGACTAACTTTTTTTTTTTAAATGCACTAACTGTAATGGGGTGATTTGTATCGCCTACACACTGAATACACACACTGCTGACTGGTTTTCACAGTTGCTGAGATCCATTGGCTTTGGCTGGAATAACTGATTGTGCTTCCACTCTAGTCTTCTTGTACCCCACGCTGCAAACACATTTTCCTGTTTCTCTGTGCAGGTATGTTATACAGTCCAGACTTTAGACTAAAATCAATACTTTGATAATAGACATTCTTTTGTGTTTCTGTGAGCTGGTCACATTTTCCCGTTTCTCTGTGCAAGCCAGGGCCTGAAGGCAGAGTTGGCTTGCTGAAGCTGGGTGATTGCTGGCCTACTCAGTACAGGGTGGTGGGTTTAGGAGGACAACTGCCGATACCCGTGGAAGTTGTGAGCATACAAGAGAGGGTGGCAGACCTGCAGCACAGCTGGCCCTGGCTTTAGACTGTGTGTTCTGTCCCTTGTGCAGAAGGGACACTGGACTGTTTTCGCCCGTAGCTGTTATGCATTTGCTTCAGTAGGCAGGACAGTTTTTGATTTTAGTGTTTTGTCTAATAAATTATATTAAGGAGGAGGCTGTTTGCCCACAGCAGGGACTGTTAGGCAGAACTAGAATCTTTGTGTCACAACGAACAAAAACATGTAAAATGCAGTTCAAAATGTAAGAAAAGCATTCATAGGGAGATGGTATAAAAATCAGAACTTTATATTAAGCCAAAAAAAGGGGGGATGTAAGAGCTGAAAGTAGATTAAGGTTTATGCAATCATCTCACCTCATTCATACCACAACAACTGGACTTACTACAGTTTACTCATAAAACTGGCAAAGGGACTGAGCACACTGCACTTACTGCAGTCGGCATGGTAACCATCACCTACAAAAGACAAACACTGTGTTCATTTTAATTTGCCTTTTAATCTGATGCAAATTCGTGCACTCCTACAGCAGCTTCTGGGTGTAGGTGTTGTGGTCTTGTGCAATAGGTCAGGGATTTTTTTTAAACTGACCTCCCACAAAAGAGTCGACATTCAGGAAGTACACTATTCATTTCACATCAGTAATTTCCATCTATTTAATTAAATAAAATGATGACATGATTTCTAAGTTGGAATAATGGTCTTATTTGCCTCAGTACAACAAGCTTATATATAAATGTGTTTTTTCTAAGATAAACTCATTATAAGGCAGGCAGACCCACTCTTATCCCTGATACTGTGCGAACAAAATTCTGGACACTGTCAGCCTTTTGAAATATTTATAAGCACACACAGATGATAAAATAAGTTTCACAAACAATACAGATTTAAAATGTAGGAAAGCAAGCCAGGGACTGCACTGAATTCAGAAACCTTTTCAGGCATTTGAGGGAAAAGTGTACGTCAGCCTGATAGAGCGCATCCTTGATTTTAATATCTCAGCATGGCTACTTGACTTTGGTGAAAAGAAAAAGCTGACAGCAGAGAAGATAGTGGGCCACCAAATGACCTTTACAGTGCAGCTCTGGGTTGAGACAGGAAAGCCCTGTTAATTATTAATCACACGAAACTCCACCATGAGTTTCAGTTTCTGCCTTTGGGGTGACGGTAAAGAAAAACCTTTTGTTATTAACATGGTATCAATGCACAAACTGTGGTGCATTTAACCACAATCTCTTTATCTTGTCTGAAACTCTTTGCATTGTCCTGGGTGAGAACAAAGATAATTTTTCATGCCTCAGTTAGACAATAAAGCTTATTTAATTTGATTCTATTTAAAAAGTTTGAGGGAGATAAATCGAGATCTTTAATGAGGCCCAGGCCTGAGACACAGATTTTCTTTTTCTTTTTAATTAAAAACCTCGTATTACATCTGTGTGCTCGAGATCTGATCATTTCAAAGCAGGATTTAAAACTTTAGCTTCTGCTGATGGGGGAAAACTGGGGAACTGCTTATAATCTTAAATTCCCATTCAAGGCTGAAATTGATCCCAAGCAAATGAAGGCAAGTTTCACTACTGCAGGTTTCACAGAGAACTCATATAGAGTTCAAAACAAGGTAAAGTAAGGTGAAGGAAGAATTTCTATTCCCCAAAGAGAAATGTTACCTTTAAGGAAGAAAAGAAAAAGTTATATAAAGAAAATACTGCAAAAAATAAAAACAAAAACAAAAAAATCTATATATTCAAAACTTGTACACGTAGAGATTGAGTGTATTGATATAGCTAGCCTGTAGAGGTCTGTGTGTCCCTCCATGGATATGCCTCCCCAGACCACCACTGACCCACCACCAAACCGGTCATGCTGAACGATGTTTCAGGCAGCAGAACGTTTTCCACGGCTTCTCCAGACCCTGTCATGTCTGTCACATGTGCTCAGGGTGAACCGGCTCTCATCTGTGAAAAGCACACGGCACCAGTGGTGGACCTGCCAATTCTGGTATTCTGTGGCAAATGCCATGGAGCCAGGCAGTGATTACAGGGCCCACTAGAGGATGTCAGACCCTCAGGCCATCCCCATGACGTTTGTTTCTGATTGTTTGGTCAGAGACATTCACGCCAGTTGCCTCCTGTCATTTTGTAGAGCTCTGGCAGTGCTCACCCTGTTCCTCCTTGCACAGAGGAGTAGAGGCCGGTCCTGCTGGTGGGTTAAGGACCTTCTGCGACCCTGTCCTAGCTCCAGGAATCTCCTCCATGTTCTTGAGACTGTGCTGGGAGACACAGCAAACCTTCTGGCAATGGCACGATGACGTGCCATCCTGGAGTTGGCGTACCTGTGCAACTTCTGTACGGTCCAGGCACCGCCTCATGCTACCAGTAGCGAAAACAGAGAAAATAGAAAAAATGTCAGTGGCCTCCACCTGTAAAACATTCTTGTTTTGTGGGTTGTCTCGTTGTTGTCCCTCTAGTGCACCTGTTGTTAATTTCATTAACACCGAAGCAGCTGAAACTGATCAACAACCCCCTCTGCTATTTAACTGGCCAGATCAATATCCCAGAAGTTTAATTGACTTGATGCTGTACTCTGATTAAAAAGCTTTACTTTACTTTTTTTTTGAGCAGTGTATTTATGGTAGTGTTGGAGATTCCACTGTATTTAAAGTGGGTCACAAATTACCCAAACACAGTCACAGGGACAAATATCAATCTATGCAGTGTTTGCAAGACATCTGTCTTCATGAGACATCTGCCTAACCCAGTTTGTCACAACCCTTCAAGGATGAAATCTGACCTCCTTACATTTTGTTTTATTACGACGATAAACACATAAAAATAGTGAACTGACTGCAGGCTGCGCGCTTCTGGGTCAGAGTCAATCCTGTTCCAGTGAGAAGTCAGCTCTGAACTGAAGAGACCCTAGCCTTTTAGTGTTGAGGGTCAGCGCCTCCAAAAAAAGCCATGAAATAGCTCCCCAACTGCGCACACATCACTGCTTCACATGGAGAGAAAAAAAACAGCAGCTTTCTGCCAGTGTCAGGGACAGACAGGGCACATAAACACCCACAGCAACAGCAGGGAGAGAAGAACGACTTAGTGGCAGATTTCTCATTAAATGCAGACATGCAAATATTATATTTATGTTTTTCTGCGTAAGTGCAGGAGTCTGTGTAGTTGGCTGCGAGACAGGGAGTTGAGCTTGACAGATTCAGAGCCATGCAGGCAGCTTCAATGAAGTGTTAAATAATTGATTGTTGCCTGGCAAAAAGAAAGTAGCAGGTCTGTGTATGTGTGTGTGAGTGAATGTTGCTCATAGTATACGACTCAGACTCAGGCTGTGAATGAATTCATTAATTAAATCAGGGCTAAACCAAACCCTGCAGATGAGTTCAAATTCCCCTGCTAGGTTAGCTAATTAAATCACAGTAATTATTTATAGTGCAGTCATAAAGTTAAATTAATGTTTAATTTTACGGAAATGTGGGTAGAGATGTGTGTGTGTGTGTGTGCGTGTGTGTGTGAGAGACAACAAGGGAATAAGAATACTGCAATGTGAGAAAGGAGGGATTCACCGGGTATAAAATATTTGATCATTCTGAAGACAAAAACAGATGAAAGGCGCTACTGTTGCAGGTGACAGTAATATAAATGAAATTAAACAGTACACAGAACCTGGTGGCAGCTCAAGGATAGCGCGCAACAGCTGAGATCATCCATCAAATGAAAGCTTTTAGCACAGAACAAGCTGAGGCAGCAGAGGACGGTGCAGATGAAAATCAGTCACAGATCTGTGCCTGAATAAAGCTGAGGTCTGCAAAAACGTGAGCGAGTAAAGAGGGCAGCTGCAGCAGAGCGGGTCGACGGAACATACAGTAGCCACAGGAGCATTCCGGCCAGGGAAGCAACAGATTAAACAGCCTGAGTAAAGAGCGCACTGACTTAGACTTAATTGTAAGATGTCAAAAAACATTTGTCCAGCGCCGTGACAGACTGGCAGCTCGAGGTCATCATCATCCTTGTTGCGCTCTCATCGCTTTCTCACCCACACACAAATGCACGCACACACGCACACACCTCACAAACACACAAATACACACACAAGTGTGAGCAGACAGCGGAGGCATTTATCTGTATCAAAATTGGCTCAGATCACTGCAAAGGTGTGATTATCGTAGATCACATTAAAAGCAAAAGATTTTAGACAAAGTCCAGTTTGTCCTCTTTGCAGCCGTGTTAAAACGCCTTGGAATACTGTTACAATAAAGCGTTATGTAATCGAATTTCACTGGTCATCAGGACATGTAGTCTGCATGCACTGAATCAGCACTCATGTCCAATAAAAGGTATTTTAAAGGCGTGCTGGCTTTTCCCCAGAATAAGGTTTGGTGGTTTAAAAGGTTTTAAAAGTTACACTTCTGCCACTATTTTTTTTTGCTTTTGTGGAATTCTCCAGTAGATTTCTATTAATGATTATTGCATAATGTTTGATACATAATCTACTTAAAATTACATAATAGTTTATAATCTAGACAATTGTTCTCGTGAGGAATGACGGTGTACATCTGTTGTGTAACGTAGCATCCTTTAATTAAATCACTTTTATTGTGATTTAGAATTTACATACATGTTCTGCAATTTTATCAGGTTTTGTTTCGGTGTATATTCAATATTTTACAAGATTAAGCTAGAGTAAAAATTCAACAGTAGCAAAACAGGTATCCAAGGTGTTTATGTTGCTATGGTAGCAAAGTATCGGTGATGTCAGCCGTGGCGTTCTGAAAGAAGCTAATTTGTTGAGGGAAGTTCCCTTAACCACATTCCTTGGGCTTTTCTCATGTCTGCATTTTCTGCCTCCTCGCCTTCTGTGTCCTCCATCCTCCTGCCTGTGACCTGAAAAATCGGTCTCGGTCTGCCTCCTTAAAGGATGTCTCAGTTCCTCTCCTCCTGCATCAGAAGGACAGAGGGATGAGGAGAGAGGAAGCTTGCCGGAGGAGCTATGATAATGGACGCACAGATGTTTTTAACCCTTGAAGTATAAAATCAGTATTCACTCTAGATAAAATGTAACAAAATGGTTTGTTTTGTTTTGTTTTGTTTTTAATGAAAAGGGCAGTGCTTTGAAACCCTGTCATGTTACACAAGCGTTGCACCTATAGCACCTCAATGATTGACTGCTCTGCTATTTGGGTAACACTTCTGACAAACCAAACCGTGAGGACTCAACAAATGAGTATTACTTTGCTTATTGCCTCAGCCCTCTCGCCTTATGTCCCTTCTTCACCTCCTTCACTATCATCTCCGGTGAAGGGGAATACAACGCAAGACGAGGAGGCAAGGAAAGGAATGAGAGATCTCAGAAATGAGAAGCATGGGGTGAGGAGTATTGTTTAGGCACATTATGGATTGGGACACAGCACTCGGATCCACAAAGCTCAGTTGCTTAGAATGATTGATGTGTTACATATACACAGGGGAAATGACAACAAAACGCTTATTGCATTTAAATGTGGTATAGTATCGCCTTTAATTGCTTCTTTTTTTTTATTTGACGTGCAATTTGCAGTGAATGCACAAAACAATAATTATCTTGCCCGCGGCAACAAAAGCCCCCACCTTTAAGTAGAAAGCTTGCTGCCTACAGTGATTGAATATTAAAGGTTGCAGTTAGTGGGAGAAACACTGAATGCAAATTAAGTGTTGGCTATGTTTGTTTTCCTGACGCGCCTATTCAGGCTCCATACAGCTCCTATAAATCTGACCCGGCAACCCCAGTTTTTTTTGTTTGTTTTGTTTTTGTTTTTTCTGTTTTCTGATTTGAAATTGAGATGCTTGGTTTCCTTTAAATGTAAATTTAAAAAAAAAAATCACTGCAGTATTGTTATTTGCACCATCTGCTCCTGCTGATGCAAAAAGACAAACAGGCCTTCCACGAGAGATTTACGCTCCACCTCTGCGGATGAATACGCACTGTAATTACACCCGCCATCTCTAACCCCAGCAGACTCTGTCCATCCGACAGACTGTCAAAAAAAAGAGAGAGATTTTAAATCGATTTATTTTTCTTAGACCCAAATCATTCACACTGAGCTTATTAGAGACACATTATTTCCAGATAGCACATCCACCATCTCGTTTTACAGCGACAAATTGCTTGCTTTAATTCAGATTTTATTTTCATTCTTTAATCTTCCTTCTGTTTAAACTATGTCTCTACATTTATGATTTCACATTAACTTTGGCAGGTTCTCTGGCACGCTGCTGGAAAATTAGCACTGCCATCTGTCTTTCTGAAAGAATCAGTTCTTAATGTTTATTTAACTGCAACAGATAAAGGAGCATATCAGATTTATTGATGTCAATTTTGGGTCAGTACCAGGCGTTTTATATTATGATGGGATATGCTTTTAGGAAGTGAAACAAAAGCCTCCCCTATGGTCACCCTGGCAGGTCAGAGGTCAGCGTTAGCGTCAGCATCTTTCTTAAGGACACCTTCACAGCGACATGCGGGGACATGCTGAGTATATATACAGGAGAGAAATCTTGGGCCTGAGCATAGGTTCCCATGTTCGTCCTCGCTCGGTGGCCTGTGTGCCACCGGGGCAGCTAATGAGCAATATGAAGTCCAGCCAAGCTCTCAATCTGCTGCCCACAACATCACGGCACACCAAGTCTGGGCACAAAGCCAGCACTCAAACAAAGTGCCGGACTGTCACAAACACCCTGTGTATAGGCTTTCTAGCTCCAGGCTATGGGTGGGTTTTCTGTTATCCCTGTAAGAGCAAGGACATGAACAGACGCTGGTGACATTTAGGTGTGTGAGTTTATGCCCGTGTGTGTGTGTGTGTGTGTGTGTGTGTGTGTGTGTGTGTGTGTGTGTGTGTGTGTGTGTGTTTGTGTGTGTGTGT
>JAVDPK010001452.1:93625-104373 GCA_034780415.1 Cichlasoma orientale | reverse complement strand
TGTGTGTGTGTGTGTGTGTGTGTGTGTGTGTGTGTGTGTGTGTGTGTGTGTGTGTGTGTGTGTGTGTGCGTGCATGCTGGGAGGAAAGGGGGTTTACATATGTGTTGGTTTGTCAGTTGCATCACACAGGTGTTGTCGCAACTACCGAAATGCCACCTATAGTCATTTGCTAATGCTGTCACATCGCTTATCAGTGATGATATATCTGTGCTGGCAACATATGGTGGTGGACACTAAACTTTCTGTAGTCATTCATGTACCCAGAATATGAATTCTCACACATTTCCTGTCCCCCTGACTTTTTCTTTTTCGGTGTACCGTGGTGTTTATATTTACTAATAGATCTTAGCAACCGATCAGTGAACTATCATGAACTCTGGTCCTGGCATCCTTCAGGTCATGTCAGGAAAGACTGTAGTAAAGCTGTTGTGCTGTCATGAAGTTTGTCTGATTCGTCTGTGCATTAACCAAAAACCTGCAGAACTGCATTTTTTTTTTTCTTCAGTGGTGGTTAGCAAATGTCACCATACTGAGATGTGGACACAGCAAGCATTATGCTATCTGCTACACATCAGTATTGTAACTTTGGCTTAAGTATAGTCTCAGAAGTGCTTTGCAGGTTTTTAACTTTTGCTTTGTAAATAAATGTATTTTAAAGTAAATGAAAATGAATAATTTGAATTTGATTAAAGACAGAAAGTAGTTATCAGACAACTTGACTTTTCAGTGTTTTAAAACCCAAATTTTAACAAGACATTACAGACATTCATTAGAAGAGGTTTAAGGAATACTAACAAAAATACTGGCAGATGTTTCTCAGGAGCCCCTTGGGAGGCAGTTATTTGGTCTCTACACCTGTCTTTATCTGCACAGATATGTTTTCCTTCCCTTTAAAGTCAGTAATAGCAAACAATTTAGAGAGCACTGCATGTGTAAAAACTAAAACTTGCAAATAAAAAGACTTGAAGTTGACACTGTAAATGGCACATGTAGATCAAGTGTAACTGGAAGAAAAGAGTAAAAATGAGAGCATACTGAAGGGGCTCCGCTCTAACTGCTCTTCCCCATTTCGACAAGCTGAGGTTAGCTCAGAGAACAGGTTTGCCCTCAGAACAGACATAACTTTTCCGGTGCCAACCTCAAGCTCTGACTAAAAACGATTAAAGCAAAAGATAAACAGGGCAACCTCAAGAAGAAACAAACTTCAAAATGTGCAACTACACAAATGAAACCATAAGAGGCAGAGAAAAAGTAGCAGAGGGAGTAACTGAAACAGATGGGAAGTGTTTTATAGTGACTGAGCTAGCCTCCTAGGCTTCACATGCACCGAGCTCAGTGGCAGAAGCAAACTGTGAGAGAAGTGGAGGAGCGGGTTGGGTGTTAGATTCCGGATGGCGTCTGCTTCTAGCAGCAGCGTGGAGGAGCAGCCACCAGCACTGCCTGTCAAACAGCACAGGTAAGAGTAAAAGCACGCTATCTTTCTCTTATAAAGGGTGAACTTTTATGGTTTCTCTAGTTGTCTTTTTCGTTGGGTTTTATTGATAGCATAGCATCAAAAATAACTGCAGACCCACGCTTAACATAGGAGAACAGCAACAGGCTGCTTTTGCTGTGCATTTATTGCAATTCGGCACATTTCCTCAGGCATTCCAGCGTGGAGTCTGACTTCAGCCCTGTTGGACTGCAGCATCAAACCTCTGCGTACAATGATGTCTTTCCTGAGCCCACTGATTGCAATGCAGCCCAGTGCCCCATACACCAACGCTACGGTAGGTCTACAGAATGATGACAGCTGCATACGCCAAAATATCACTGCAAAACTAAATCAGGCAAATAGCATGCTGGTTTATGTATGGTTTTCTGTTTACTGATGGCTGAAGCATACAGCTCAGTGCGATGGGAAAAACTACTACTACATGTGGTTCTTTTTTTCTCAGTTCGCCTTTCAGTTCGTGAGAACTCAAGAGGAAGTCACCTTGTGAAACTTTTACTTTCAGCAACGTTAGTGTAAATGACTTCCAACAAACTCTTGGAAATTTGACTGTACTATGCATGCAGCTTCCTCTTTTTTTAGTGTGAAGCGGTGATGTCAAATTTGATCCATGGGCCATATGCTTCCAGTGTGATATTAAGTAGGCTGGACCAGAAACTAAAAAACAATGAGCAACAGTCTGTAAATAAACATCAACGGTTCCTTTTCTTGCAGTGTGAAGAAGTACTTTCTTAAAATAGTCACATTTAATTAAGCATCCTCTTACAGAACAGATCATGAACAGTCTTCATAAAAATGAATGCTGTCGTTGTCTTTGTGCAGCATAATGCTTACTGGTGCAAAATACAGCTAAAGTAAAAATAAAAAACAAGATGAAATTCTGCCCCCTTCACAGTTTCGCCACCTGTAAAACCATCCAATGGCTGGACTTTTAGTGGTCCAGGTGCAGTTTTACATTTGACACCACTGTTCTAGAGATATTACGCCTAAAATATTGACTCTTCTTTGCCTGCTCTTGTAGTCTGACTTTAATTCCTCTGACGATGTTGCTCAGATCCCCCCAGACACCTGGAAAGATTTTTCTCTGATGGCACCCCTCCGCCTGTCCCAAAGAAGAGGTTAGCTCGCACCTTATCTTTCCCTGCCACCCATGTGCCTTCCTTCACTCCCGTGCCACCCCTCTCTCCTCTGCAAAGATGCCCCCAAAACTTTGACAACCCACTGTACATGATGCCATGCGTACCTGATCATTTTTTCCAAGAGGTGGCAGAAGAGATCAAACCAGCCACAAGACATCCCGTCTCTGTAGTGTCCTTCTCCCGGCTGTCATTTGACACTCCAGACGAACATCTTCCCTACCTCTTCAGCAGCTTTGCCGACCAGAGGGTTGTTTCTCATGGGATTCAGCATCGCCATCTACTCTTTCTTAGAAGCATGGCACAGACTGTGGAGGCAGGGTGCCTGCTAGAAGCCTCTGAAAGAGATCTGAGTTCATACCAGCCTCAGGATTTTCTGCTGTGTGAGGGCAGCAAGCCAAAGCAGATTGGAAACATGACTTACTACAGCCTGCACAGTCCTAAGCTCCCAGGGAGAGTGTTTGGTTTAAGGGTAATGTTACATCTCTTTTATTTATTCTACATAGTTTACAACAAGCTCTGCGTGCATATTGTCATTTGTAGTTGTTACATTTCCCTTGAAATTGTCTGCAAAGCTAAGTGGTAGCAGCCAGTGTAAAAAAAAATATGATCTTTATCAGCATCTGCAACTGCTACAAAGACTTGTGGTGGCAAAAAGATTTCCTCTAAACTATGTTATGCAACACAGCTGCAGCAGAATGAACTTTTTAAACATGTTTCGCACTAAATACTGTTGTGGTAAACTTTTCTGTACAGGTACACAAACAGACTGACGAGGTTTTCTCAGCTCACATCCAGCGACAGCCATCACATGTCAATGTGCAGGATGTCATTGCTTATTTCCAGTCCAACAACATCTACAAAAAAAGTGAAAGCACATCACAAACGAAAGATCTCGCGGCGGGCTCTTTTCCACCAAAGTCAGACTGCAGTCCTGCTAAACCACCAGGTGGAAGTAGCACTGATTGTGCTGCAGATCCTGTGAACCTGAGCGAGCTCACAGTTCAGTCTTTCCTCCAGAAAGGGTGCACTGTGAGCGTTGAGAGAGACCTGCCACGCGCCACCCTAGAGGACTTTGTTAAAGATAGCTGCTTGCTACAGAGCACAGAGCCTCTGCATTATTATAGGCAGGTGTGTGCTCTGTTGCTGCAAATATTAATGGGATCACACCATCTGTACAGTAACAGTGGCACTGCAGCTCAGCTCAAACCCCAAGAGATCCTTCTAGTGTGGCCTGATGAGACGAAGGACAAGGGAGAAAACAACTTGAATGAGGATGCCTCTGAGGTGAAGGAAGGTTTCAAGACCAACAGACAGAAAGAAGAATCGGAGTACGAAAACACACAAGAAAAAGGAAGGATTCAGATGTTATGGAAGACACAAGGTTGTCCCCGTGTCGTGCTAATGCCACAGACTTCCTCTCGACCCCTCATCTCCATCAAATTGCAAATCGGAGATTTAATTCAGTTCTGCCAGCACCCACAAGAGAGCCCAACATCTCCGGGTTCGGTTCCAGATCTGCGCAAATCCTTCTACCAAAACGGGCTTCTTCATCTGTCCTCTCTGCTTCAGCATGACAGTGGGCCCCAGATGGCAAACATGGTAGCCTTGCTTCAGGTGCTCCTCTGGGGCCCACGTAGCTCTCTCTTCAATCAAGGAGGCCCTTCAACCAACATGATACATAACTGGCTGACAATCAAGCGGGCCCTGCTGGTTATGAAGTTGGCAGAGAAGGGGCTGATCCAGGATCAGTCTCTTCTGGACTGGGAGGACTGCATGTGCTTGCAGTATCTGTCATTTACAGACTCTGAGACAATTATGAGTGTGGCCAATCAGCTGTGGCACACTGTGAACCGTGAGCAATGTTAATAGTTGATATGTGATAACCTGTTGCTCCTTTGATGCACATTAAGGTCTAAGTGTATATTATGTTTAGTGAGTTTTAACTGAGGAAAAATCCATTTCAGTGCTTTCTCTTTTATCTCCTGTTCATGGACTGCACATCATAATGTAAAACATGTCGAATAAAAAGGCTCCACTGGTTAATAAAGGCATTTTTTTGTCAGCTTCAATTGAATCTTACATTACATTATAATAATCCACATTTGTTTGTACACTTCTCTCTGGTTATTGGGTGGGGATCAAGTTACAAAAAGGTGTGAAAGTAGGGCATGGTTTTTAGCTGTCAGACCTTCACAAAACCACTTGCGTGCGCAAATGAGTTCAACTCCATGTGAGCCTTTGACTTTGAGGGGGTGTAACCTTACTGTGTGTGGCCCAAATCAAGAGTGAAATGCAGCCAGGAGGAGGTCACACAACAGCTGCTTGCTAAAGCTTTGCGTTTGGCCAACAAGTCTAAACATTTACTCCTTTTAGAGGCAATGAAACTGTATGTTGTGTAGCCTGTGAACTCTTAAAAGGCTGTAACGTATGTATCGCGAGACCGCAGACGCCACTCTTTAAGGTGAGCACTTTAATTTAGTACAGTTACAACATGCACGTTTCTATCAAGTGGATTGAAACAAATTAAACTCATGCACACATTTAAAAAACTATATCAACAGGAGAATCAACTGGTAGCTATCATGAAAACATTTCTAATTACACGAGTAAGCTCAATTTAAACTCATCATAAATATATTGGAGATGATGAGGGTTTAGAGAGAATGAACAGGAAGCCAGCACTACACATCAGGGGGAGTAATACAGCGGTGAGGATGCATTGCCCAAATATTATGTTGCTTGATTTACATTCCTGATATATTAACATCTTACCCTAGTGCAAATCGTAATGAAACACAGCACATGGTAGGTAAAACAAACCTCAACCACACTGAGCTCGGATGCCATTAATTTAAAAAAAATAAAAAAATCAAAAGATGTGTGGTTGTGAACTGAAATAAACAAAAAAACATTTGTAACTGCTCAGTGTAATTTTAATCATCATCTGAAGAGTCACGCTCGATGCTGTAAGCCATGAAGAAAGCGTCAGGGCGGGAAGGGACGAGGGGATGACCTGGTCTCACAATCTCAAAGCCCAGGAAACTGAATGTACGTAGCAGGGATGCTGTGGAGAGCGACAAGAGAAGAGATCCTCATCAGTAACGGCCAAAGCCACTCATCTCCCACGAATAAGACATCTGAAAATTAACTTTGCATATAAACACAGGAGACAAACAGCGCAACTCCGATTTTAGAATGAACAGAGCCATGAAGTGAAAAGCACTTAGCATCATAAACATATCGCTATGGACTCAGGAATATCAGTTTTCGGCCAACCCATAAATGTTTTCTACACTACATGGGATAAGAATATAATCTGGAAAATGCCCAAGTCAACTTCCAAAAACAGCTGGGGTGTCTGGAAAATGTAAAATAAAAACTGAATTTAAGGATTTGCAGTGCACTAATTGGGATAAGGAAAAGTAAATAGCCATCATATCACATGTTAAGTGAGAATGGATTTCTAGAGTCATTTATTTAATGACAGGAATACATTTGGACAGCCAGAGGTTAGGAAAAGGAAAACTTGTGAAACACTCTTTGATAGACCCTAATTCACTAATGTAGCTTTCAACATAAAACTAATAAGAATCGGTGGTTTTCATTATTTATGTTAGCATATCAGTAAACACTGGACACTGGAGAAATCTTCATATACCTCCGTAATCTCCCAAAAGGACAAAAATATTGCTGCGATCATTGGGGCCTCAAGCAATGTGTTAAAAATTGACAGGATAGTTTTAGGAGCACTTCCAAAAATCATTCTAGGTCACAGAGTTTTAATTCAGACAGGTCCTGGACCTGAGCTTATTTAAAGTGGACTAAGATGAAATGAAAAAAACACCCACAGACACTGTTCTTCAGTCTTAAGAGGAGGAGCACCATATGGACTGCTACTAGTACACAGGTTTAAAAATAATAATTAAAAAAATTTAAAAATTGCATCTGTGATGGTATGGTGGACCTTAGTTCACATGACATGGTTAACACATCTCAGATCCCATTAATGCTGAACAATATGCACAGCTTTTAGAGTAATATATGCTTCTAGCCACATGGCTCATTTTTCCAGGCCATACAGGTATTTTGGTATTTCAGCAAGAATATGCCAAGCAATATTCTGCATGTATTGTGTCTTGGCTCAAAGAGTCTGGCCTGAGTCCAGACCTGCCACCTACTGATGAAATTAACTGCAATATTAAACAAAGCAAAAAAAAGGGGGAAATCACATATCAAACATGAAAGGCAAAACATTTTTCTCTGGAAACTACTTACTTAGTTTTCAAACACTCCAATGGGGTTGCAAGCATTACATCACAAATTTATTATTTGCTGGGAAACTAATGTAAAAAGATAATGTAGTTAATTACAACTGTTAATGTGTGTTTAACAAATCAAATAGAATAGAATAGAATGCCTTTATTGTCATTATACAGGATGTACAGTGATTGGAGGGCCACTCCTGTTCAGTGCCATGCAATAGAAAGTCAAACTTTCTAAAATAAAAATATAATAATCTAATATAACCTAAAAATATACAGAAAATAATGCACCTGTAGCGCCTGCCAGAGGGCAGCAGGTCAAACAGTTCAAAGCCAGGGTGTGAGCTGTCCTTCATGATGTATAAATCAAAATCAAACATATACGAAGTATTAACAGTTTTAAGATACTTGGTTTAAAATAAATAATAAAAACCCTCACCTCTATCATCTCGGCTCTTATGAAAACAGATGAAAACGTGATCAACCTGCAGCTGCTCTTCTGCAAATTCCAGCAGAAGAGCAAAACTGGAAAGAAACAGTAAACAAAAAAGAGTTAATGTTTTGTCAGAGGTTTGTTAATAATTTGCAGCAGAACACATTTCATAGAACAGACCTTAGCTATAATTTTACCTGAAGGCTTGAGGCCTTTAATTTAGGTCACAGTTTTTTCCACCCAGTAAGGCTCAAACACACTTACAAATATGTGGAAAGATGTAAATATTTTTAGAAATTACTATTTTTGCCTTTAGGCATTTTTTAGTGTGGATAGGAATATTATTATAGCTGCTCATATACTGCATCAGAAGACAAAAGCCCATTTTACTTTGGCATTTGACAAACAATTTAAAAATTTCCTCTTAAACAAAAATAGCTTTCATTTAAATTACTTGCAAAAAAAAGTTTTGCCTATTCACCTGTCTTTGCTGCCCTCGGGCAAAGCTCCAGGAGGGATTTCAACATACAGGTTCCCTCCTTTCAGCGCCGCCCTCCAGACACAGCGCTTTCCTCCAGAGCACTGGGGCTCAAAGAGCAAGAATCGCACTCTGCTGTTGGCAGGGGAAGGCTCCTCAAGAACCAGCAACTGAGCATCCTAGAAAAACAAAACAAACAAAAAAAAAGGACAAGAGATATGCCATTTCATTTACATTAAGAATTAAGTTACAAAATAACACATTCCAGTAGTTACATTTCTGTATTTCTTTTAAAAAAAAAAAAAGTTTGATCACTTACAGAATAGAACAGCTTAGCTGAAAGATTGCGATCCCGTTGGTCATTCCCTCGCCCACCTGGGATCTTCAGGGGTGGGAGAGGGGCATCAGGAGCACCACAGAGGCCCCGGACACGGGTTACTGCAACAGTGGGAGCACCTCAAAGGACTGGAGATACTGGAAAGTGAAACAAACGCACACACAGACGGAGCCATCATAAGCTGGGTACGCAGTCAAGATTCTGCTACCAAATACAAACCAAGCTCTCTATAAAAGCAGCAGGCTTGGCACACATTACACTGCTAAGTGATTTATCTCTGACACTACAGTAAAACATTTGCTAAATCTGAGAGTCTTTAGACACAAAAGTAAAAAACCGGGGGAACTGGTTCAATCAGTAACGGTCTCAATCTTAAGCGCAGATGAGTGCATTAAGCGCTGACAGATGAGGAACATTTGACAGAAAGGAGAAGTGGTTTATGTAGCACTACCACACCACTGATGACTCACTAAAAAAGCTAACAATTTTTTGTCAGCTTTCAGCTGAGTATTGACTAACACTTTTGAAAAAGACTTTGTTTTTATCTCACACAGACACATCAAGGCTTCACAAAGCTATCGTTTGTCTGGTATAGTTTCCCTGCTGTCGCTTTAACCTCCTCAGAACCTGCATCCGCATATGTGGACATTACATTTGGGCTCTGCTGCACCTTATATTTCATTCTGCTCAATAGTGCTTTATACTTTGTTAAGCAATGTTGACTCTGTTGTGTTATGCTGTAAAATAAACCCAGTGTCCCCATCTGAGGACATTTTTTTTCCCCTTTTACAGAAGTATGTAACAACCATGTAACAAAATACAACTTCAAAAGAGGAAGCTTAGTTTATATACGCATCAGGTCAATCTAGTCACAAATATCTATAAAAAAATTAGAAATGTACTGCAAAGAGGAGCTCAGGTCTCAAGAGGCTAAGCTTGTTCCATGGTTCTCACAGGAAACCTGCAAGAAGAACAGGCTATTTTTTCCTCTAGCCATTAGCCTACTTTAGCCCTTCACAAACCACGTCACTCCAGTTCAAAAGAAACGGACAAACACTACCCATCAGCCATTTCAACTCAGAGCTGTGTCACAGTACTCCACAGATTTAGCTTGCCTTCCTCGTACAGATTTCTTTGTGTGTGTGTGTAGCTGCATACATTTACGGCTTTGAGTGAAGGCCTGTTCTCAGGGATCCTATTAGGAACAAAACCCACAGAGCCGCAAACACCATCCATCTCTCTCTCTCTCACACACACACACACACACACACACACAGATGCCCTCTTACGCAAATGCCACCGATGTGCTACATGTGAAGCAGAAGTGTAGAAACCAAATGAGAAAAAGTGTCACTTGCATATCTAAACTGTGTCAATATGCAATATCCAACTTATTATCTCAAGGGACTGAGGATTTTAAACAAATACAGTTTCTCCCTGAATCCGGTTATCAGATTAGGAAACGCAGCCAGTTGCCACCTTTGCATAAAGCCCCAAAGCCTCCTCGCCACAATTTAAAGAGATCAAACTCTTCAGGTTTTCAGTCAATTATTGTCCTAGCATTCTTTGAGACTGCCATGTGAACAGTAGGCAGCACTGCACACTGACACCCCTGGGGGTTGTCTTGATATAAACAGCTTTGCTGAACAGGAGTGACCGAGTCTCTCCAGCTTCTGTTTGTTCGAGAGCTTGCTATAAATGAACAACATGTAAAGGACAGTGCCACAAGGACAGCTACAGTAAATCTTATGCATCCATTAAGCAGAGAATCATCTATTCTCTCCTGTTAACAGTTTATCTGCCCTGCGCTGTTAGAATTAGCCACTTGAATATCATTTGATGTTTGCTGTGTTGGTTTTAATCCTGTTTTATTTGGATCTGGTGAATTTCAGATAATTACATCTTATATGTTATTTTACTTTGCTTTTCACCTTATATGTTCTGCTATATTGCATAAGGAGCCATATACTATTCTACACATGTAAGCCATTTTGTTAATAGACAGGTTTATTATAACATACAACACATTTTTTAGCCCCCAGGTGGTTCTGGCTCTCCACAAAAGAAAAATTAGCAGGACCATTTATTTTTTGTGAGGTTTAATTTATGAAGGTTTACATACAGTTTTTTAATTAGGTGGCCAAAAAGGAAAAGAATAAGAAGGCTTAGACTGCTCTTAAGTAAGACGGACACTTTGCATAAATATAAGTGGACCAATTGTGCTTCATGCCTTGTCACCTTGAAAAGAAAAAAAAAATCCTGTACAGGTTGTTGACAGCTAAATTTTTTAGCTGCTGTCAAGTTCCCAATTCTCCTGTTACCTTAATGCAAGTATTATTATTATTGGAAGATGCGGATACAACATGCTGTTGGTAAATCAGCCATATCAAAGCCTTATCACACATGATAAACTGTGTGGCAACAAATTTATGAAGGCATCCATTTCAAGCTTTGGCTTAAAGAGCTTCAAAATGGATATAAGCCTATGTGCACACTCTAGCACAGCATTACGTAACTGCATCTAACTTCTTGTAACAGCCAGGGGAAACAAAACTGCATCAAGATTTGTGTGTATGTCATAACTGGCTTAAAAATTCCCCCGGGCGG
>JAVDPK010001452.1:79253-93615 GCA_034780415.1 Cichlasoma orientale | reverse complement strand
CCATCCTCACTCACCCCCCCCCCCTCCCGGCCCCCTCCCACGCAGTGCAGTGGAAATTTCCTACGAGTGCCTCAAACACTATAGATCAGGACAAACGGACCGCGTCAACAGAAATCTTGTCAGGGCACGAGTGAAGCAACCACCACCACCCTGGGTTAATCGTTTACAAATAGTTTAAAAATTAAGAAGCGAGGCATCCAACCGTCAACCCCCACGGTCCTCTCATTTCCACTCAATCGGTACTTTAACCGGACTCGAACGAGCAAACGAATGGCTAAAGAATGGCCCCTCAGTGGTTTGTATAAATCAAACCAAATCAGATTGAAAAACATTATAAAGGTTGTTTTCAACGTTGGTTACATGTCTTTCCTGACGGGCCACCAGCAAACCGAGCTGATTCGTGTTTTTCAGAAGTTACTGGATGTTTTAGCTCGGGTTCGGGCGGACCAAATGTAAAAATAAGATAATCCATGCAACCACAAATTATCAGTACAGTCATCATTTTTACTACGTGGTTAGCGATAAGCTAACTTTACATAACCCTCTGCAAACATTTTAGTGGTAGTTCTGCATCACAGCACATAAACACAATGCAAAGTAATGTGGTTTCAATGCCACTGATCATTTTCACTGCCAAGGACAAAAACATGAAAGCATCCGTCATACTATTAACTATCGCTAAAGCGGTAGCGTTTAGCTAAAACGTCTACGATGACATTTAAGGGGAAAAAACCCCAAATAATGATAAAATGCCGTTATTGAGCCTTCTGACACTCATCATTTGTATTTTAATTTTTTCATAATACACAGTTTAAACATTATCAGAGGTTAATAAGAAACCTTTTGACACGTTAGCTCAGTAATCGATAACGCGTCTGTGTGGCGTTTGACATATTAGCTTACGTGTTAGCACCTGCTAAGCTATCAAAGCAGCGCCGTGACATTTTGCTTTTAATCCCGATACAGTGCTGTAATTTAAAATTATTATTAAGTATACTTTATTGAAATGAAATAAGGAACTCGTGGTTTACAATGTGCTTTATGAAAGCCAAATGGAACAAGTGTTACTGTTATGTAAACACAAAGAGCTGTGCTAGCCACTCCACAGGGTACACCTCAGGTAGGCCGCGGTTTTTAAACTTAGCTTAGCTCACTCAGAGCAGCTGACACAGACCGCAACATACCTTCCACTTCCAGGTTTGTTATTGGACTGCTCGATAACAGGCATCTCGGATAAGTTTCTCTCTTTCTCTCTAGCAAAACAATGACTATTCAAAATCGTCTGTAGGTTAGATTTAACCATCCGGCCAGCGTCCGCACCAGCTGCTCGCTCTATCCTCTCCTCGTAGCCGTGTGCTGGGCTAAAGAGCTGTCGAGCTGCGGTATTTGGCGGGGGCGTGTCCTGCCCGTCGTGACGTGTACAGTCGAAATGTGACGCTGTTACTCAGCCCAGTCACTTCACAGCTTATTAAAATGCACAACAAAGCTACAACAAAATAGCCTAAAGTTGGACCTAAAATACACACAATACACATTAATTCACAATTACTGCGTACTCCTAGTATAGTCACTCTTATTTTGTGTAGTTAATATCAATATTTTCTAAATTTTTGTTTTGTTTTTATTTACATATTTTTTAACCTAAAATAGACAGACTGGCGATATTGTCAATAATATTACATACTATGGGGCCCCATAACATACTCTTCCATAAAAAAAAACAAATAAATAAAAGATAATTAAAATGCAAAGTTAGAAAACTGCCTTAGTGAATACTAAGTTTAGTAGAATACATTGGTATAGGCTATGTCTTAGTACTATGTTATTACTGCTGATGCATTTAATCCGTCAGCAGCATTTTAAGATAAATTGATATCCCTTTATTGTCACTATATACAGTGATTCAGTGAAATTGCAGGTGACAATAAAAAACACATTACAGACATCCACCTTATCACATACACTTATCATACACTTGATGAATTTCAGCCAATCATAAAACCATACAATATAGAAAAACTGAACAAATGGGTTGAAATAAGGCGCTGCGAGTGCAGGTGTTTCACTGATAATAAATATTAAGAAAAAGTGAAAGAGAAATGGCACAAATAGTAAAAGAATATTGCACACATAGTGATGTGAAGTTAGTGTGTTACAGACTCACTGAGTGTTTGAGGGATTGGATGGCTTTGGGGAAGAAACTGTTCAGGAGTCTGTATGTGCGTGTTTTAATTTAAGTTGGGACAAATTTATTATGAGACTAATATTTAAGAATGTATTATGTTTTAGGGCCTCCTCACATTTAAATGTAAACTTTTAAATCAGCCTGATAACTCTGGCTTGTCCTCTGAGTTGCAGAGGAGTAGAAGTAGGACTTACATCGTTCCTGCCACTGGAAGACCGTTGCTGCTAATTCTCGTTCACCTACAGGCTAACTGCTGTTAAGTTTGAATGTCGCTTTCCATTTTTCACACCTGTGCCTGTCAATCAAGAAGAAAAGGAGCGTGGTGCAGGGTGCAGGGTGTGTATAAATCCGTCTCTGGTGCCCGCAGCAGTACAGCTTAAGCACAACTGAAAATTAGGTAAGTTTATTCTTCTGTGCAGCGGGTCATATCAAACTAAACTCCGAGCTTCATGTCTGTCTTTCTGAAAGAACGGCATGTGCCTATTTTAAGCTGTGTTAGTCTGTGTGAAACAGACTGTGACAGGCTTGGAAGATCTCTGTACTGCTGCTTGTGTGTATTTTTATGCCACTTTGCTAAAGCTAATAAACACACAGTCTTACCAAACCAAATACAAATCAGATTTCCTCATCTTGTAGTGTTATTTTTCAGCCTTAAGAAGCTGGAGCTGGACTGTCTAAAGGCAACATAAGTAAGATGCATGTTCCACTAAACAATCATCTGACTGACGAAACTGATGCAACAGCTAAATGTTTCTGACTTGTGTCTTTCTGCAGTGTCTTATGAGCGGATTCTCTCCATTGAAAATTTGAGCGAGGTTCCAAATCCATGGAAAGGATTCACTATGAACCGCTGTTTAGTGGTGGCACTGGTTGTGCTAATTGTGAGCTCAGGAGTTAATGAGGTGCCCGGTGAGTGCTGGTAATCAGTCCTGTTGCCCACAGCATGAAATATTTTGAGCTTGTTCCTGACTGGTTGATGTAATTTGTAACAATTCTTTTAACTTTTTATTTTGTTTTAAGTAAACATTTTCAGAACCACAGCTTATGTGTAACCCTCCCTCCTCTATTTAGCAGGCTTTCATAGTCTTTCATATGACTGTGTTCTCTAGATGCTCTGGATTATTTTGTGGAGAAGACAGGTGTCTGGTCTGTCTTTGGAATTCTGCAGAGTCCTTCAATATCACAGGTATTGTGTTGCTTTGTGATACTGTCAGTCTGCTTGCACCTTTAGGTGTCTGTGTTGTCATTTAAAGACTAAGGTTGATTTTAGCAAGGTTTTTGTGTGCACTTTAAAGACACAATATAGTCTTTTACTCTGTTTGCTGGATCAGCTACAGCTGATTGCACAATTCCGCTCGTTTCCAGCTCAGTATTTCAGTGCTTTTACCCGGTTAAAATAAACAAATAAATGTATTGGCCATGCATGATCACAGTCCAAAATAATCATCATTTATCCTTTACTGGGCCATGGTGTAGCCCCTCGGTGCATCTGGTGTCTGAAACAAGCCATTTTAGCTTTTAAAGCTGCCCTCCATTTGCTTCTGCTTGGTGTTCAAGCTGTCTGTTTGTGAAGAGCATCTCACAGGCAGGCTGTGAGTCTGAGATGACCATTTTTAGTGATATCTGCTTCTGCTGGTCTCATACAACACCAAGAGTAGGAAAAACTGTCTGAGACGTGGCATAATGGGTCCGCTGTAAGTTCCCAGATATTTGGAGAAAGTCTTTATGAAAATTTAGAAATAAGCAGACCATAAATTTACATTACATTTACATTTAAATAAAATAAATGTTCATTTTCATCCATTTGTATGGATGAAAATGAACAAATACCTAGTCAAATCATAAATCAACAGCTGGACCCGTACTCACCTTACCTGTGATTTTACCGGTTTAAACATCGGTATACAATTTTATTGATATTTTGAAAAACTGAATGAGCAAACCTACTTTCTCATGCTTGGCAAAAATAAAAGTAAAATTACTATGTAGCAACCGAATGTTGGTGTGGAATCAGACGAGTCTTCTTTCCTGTTGTCTGCCTCCAGATGTCCATATGGGACAGCTTCATGTGGTGGTGGGGATCTGAAGAAGTTGGCGTGATAAGAAGGAGGAAAAAGCCAGTTACTCACAAAGCAATCCTGAAGCCCAAAATCAAAGCATAGCACATATACTGTGCAGCTGTTGAAATAACCGTGTAGTTCAGCAACTCTTTCAACAACAGGTTTACAAATACAGAACTCAAGTTTAATGCACACTTTACATTTAATTATTACAAGCTCAAAAATGATTTGATATTTGATTCATTTTGTTTGTATTGATGAGAACACAATGTAACTAAGTAAGGACCCTGCTTACTCAGAAACATTTATCACATGAGGAATCGTTTAAAATGGCTAAATCAGATTTTCATTTTAGTATCACCACTTATCAAATGTCTTAGAATTAACAGTTCAGTTTGTCAGCTTTTGGGACAATTTTGCTAGACTTGTGATCTTTAATAAAGCATAAAAGTGGCTATATTTATAAGACGTACATGTGGCTTATTGTAATTAATATTTCATAACTGATGAACATCATAATCTATCGGTTCTCTATGTGAAAGTGTAAAAGCTGAAGAGTGTTTACTACCAGTGTATAAATGCTGCATGCAACAAATAAATGACAGTAACGCAACAGTTAAATGAGACTTTTCCTCCACCAAGAACAGAACAGCTTTAGCGACATCCACATTCTCTCGCGACCACATCTGGTTTAATGGAGATGACCATCTCCTCTGCGTTCCAATCCATCACCTCCAGGGCGTCGTAGGCCACAGGCACGCAGCAGGGCGCCCGCTCCTCCACATTGCCGCTCTCGATGTGGGAGTTGAGCATTATGGCGTGGTTGTTGGCATTGGCCAGAGGGAAAGCGCAGGAGCCATGGCAGCTATTAATGTTTGCACTGGATGGACCTACAAGAAGCTTTGTAAGGGACACAGTGAGAGCCTTCAACCCACATACGCTGCCCCTCTCTGACGAACTGGGGTGTGCTCTGGTGGCCCGCAGTTTCCTCTGCACGTCGTACGTTTGGGCCACCGTCTGCAGGGCCTTCAGCAGAAGAAATGCCCGGAACTGACTCCCACCTGTTGCACACAAAAAGAAAATACATGCATCAGTTAAAAAGTGGATCTTTACTCCGATGACATCAAAATTTATGTCAGGCAAAGTGTCAGAAGCGCTTTTGTTGTGATTTGCAACAAGGAATCTGGCGGCCTTTTTTTTTAAATTTTTAATCCTAAGATTTCTGTACTTTTTAAATTAGAATAATAAGTTTTCTTCTACACATCACCTGTGGCATGTTCCTCCTTCTGTAATGCACTCAGGTCTCTGAGCCTCCCCAGGCTCTCCTTGGCTCCCCGTGCAACATTTTCCTCTCTGATTATATCTGTCATTTGCACCAAAGTCCGCTCCAACCTCTGTCTGAGCTCCTCTAACAGTGCAGGAGACAAGGCCAGCTCTCCATGACACACTGGCAAAATGGAGCCCCAGCTTGTGTAGGCGAAGATTGTGGGGGCTGTGGAGTTGATTATTGCTGCCAGCAGGGTCTCGCTGGAGGATAAACCAAGCGTGAGGGGAGGCAGGGACTGTAAGGAGTCCAGCGGGAGCGGAGGAGACGTGAGGTGTTTCTGAGGCAGAGCAGCACCCAGGAAGCGTTTCAGCTCACAAAGGAAGGAGGTTTGCAAAGAGGCCGGGGATGAGCCCGGAGCACATCTGGGAAAGCAAAAAAGGATGCTGAGCACATCTCTGACAAAAGCCAATTTCAGAAGAAAACAAGAAAGCCAAGCCAACCTAGTATCGTTTCCTCTTTCCCTGGAGAAAAGCAGAAGTGGAGTCATGCTGATGTTACTTCCTGATTTTCCACCAATCAAGATGTTTTTTAGGTTTTGCTCTGCAACGAGAGGCATTGTAAGGAGGGTACGCAATAAACAAGAAATGGAAAAACATAAACTAAAGACAATATCTCACTCATATCAGGGATTTTTGTCTCAGCAGAAATCTGCCACTTCTGATTAACACTCCCCTCTGGTGATTTTCCTGTTAGCAGTATGTATTGGGTTTCTCCTGAAATGCACACCATCTAGAAAACAAAGTAAAACAAAAACATGGGGTTAGAGAGCAACAGTGTGAAGTCTGCAAGCTTGGTTCCTTAGCATTGTGGGGTTTTTTTTAATTTACAATACCTTTCACTCAAATTTCATCATGTAAAACAACACATTTAATAGATTTAGCAGCACACTTGAAGCAACATTTGCACCTGACCTCTCTTTACCTGTGTGTTAGGCTGCAGAGACTGACTAGTGAAAGCGACATCCAGGTCTCCTTGTGTTAGCGGACTTTCAAAGGCCAAGAGCAGCACAGGGTTCATCACGAGCAAAGCCGACTGTGGGAGGTCAAAGGTCAATGTGAGCGTTCCTTGCCCCTCTTCCTCTGACACGTGCACTAATGAAGAAAACAAAACCACCCACAAAGTGAAGGGAAAAAAAAAAAAATCAAAGAAAAACGAGGTTTCAGTTGGAGTGTGTCGTTACCTGCAGCTGGGTGCAAAACCCCCAAGCTATTTTTCTTGTTAGCGAGGTCTAACAATCTTGATGAGTGATCAGATACTGTGCAGATTCCAAACAAAGCCAAACTGCTGTTTGTCAGTTCATCGCTGTCCCCCACACCTTCACGCAACGCAGCAAACATGTCATCCACAAAACACGGTGCAACGTGAGGGACTGCTGCTGCTGCTGCTGCTGCTGCTGCTGCTGCTGCTGCTGCTGTTGATGAGGTCTTCGATGTTGGGAGCGAGTACTCTGAATTGGAAAAGTAATTATTTCACACACCGAAGAACACATCTGAAACAATAACCACATGCAGTCCTCAAAGCCGGGCAGAGTCTGACCTGTTATTGTGGGCTCTTGGGCCGGATTCAGCTGCAGGGCCACACAGAGCCTGGTCCAGCAGAGGAGCAGCACCGCGCCATAAATAACAAGGAGACCCAACATGTTTTCAGCATCTGTGCGCATGTCTGTGTGGTCAGATCTTTCTCAGGATGGGAGTTTCATCCTCAGACCTCCCCTTCTCACTAACTGGGGTGTCTTGCTGCCAAAATTGGAGAATTGTGTGTCCTTGATGAGTTAGACTGTCAATATTTGAGATACTTGCTGCACAGAAAGGTGCTCGCTTCCGAAGAGCAGGTTAAACTCAGACAACAAAACAGTCACAGAGGGAAATAGAAAGGGGCTTACTGTGAAGATAGACGCAGACAGGGTACCTTTCACAGTCCTAAACAAACTGTATCCCGGGCTGGAAGATGAGAAGCGTTGTTTTAATCTTTCATGACTGCAGAGCGAATGTGCACACTATGTAATTTAAATAAAGAGGATGGTAGAACTGCAGGGTGCTTCGGAACACAACAATGATATTTTGCTCGAGGATAAGGATTTCAGCACGTCGACAACAAAGCTCAAAAGAACTTCAAAGGAAACAATTTGCAATTCTGGCACATACACATTTGCTTGTTTGTTGTTACGGGTTGATGGTACAAGTGTCACCAGTGAGCACAAAGTTACATAGAGCTGGAGTCAGGAGACAATTAACTTAGAGTAACATAAAGATGGAAAACGGTGCATGCGGCAGAAGTTCTCCTTCGTGGCTTTAAGGTAATCGTGTTAAACGGTGTGCTGGAACCCAAAATCAGTGGATGGATGGATAAGTCATGTATATACAATTAATTGTGTGCAAACACTGTTATTGTAATTAATTTAAGACTACAATGGCATTGCATCATTACAGGAAAACTTTGCTAAAAGCATTGAAACAAATGGTTCCCCCTCGTCCACCATGTGCCCGTGGTTTGCGCCTGCCCTGCTGCCTGTTATCTTGGCAAATGCTCACCAACACCTGGACCATGACTGCAGTGCAAGTGTAATAAACCTTAACAGGAGCCCATGTAGTTTTCTGTACATGCTTTTGGGATTCTTTCCTTTGAGTTTATTGTTATAACTATAAATTACCCCTGAAACAGAAAAAGGATCGGTAAGAATCTGGCAGTAAAATCACAATCTCCACAGTTTTACATAGCGGCTGTGCTTAGATCCTTTAAGCACGGCCGTCTGGTCTTTTTTCTTTTTTGTCCTACTCTTAATGAAAGTCGGATCTCTTTGATGCAAAAAAGACTTTTCTTGTCATGTTTGTTTATTTACTTATGTTAGTTTTCTGCTTGAATTAAAAGCCGATATTTGCAGCAGCAATTTCTGAATCACTATTGTGAGAATAACAAAACTAAAGAAAGTAACTATTACAACTTACAAACAAATAAATGAATGGCAACTGAATTCTGTTCTCTTCTAGCACAAGAAAAGTAACGGTCGCAAACCAGGAAATAGTCTGGCTCATAAAACCTCAAAGAACTGCAGTCGTTTAATACTTTTGAAATTATTGTTAAGGAAACATGAAATACAGTGTTTGCTTTCATTCAGTTTTCATCATTTTCAATTTTTTTTTGTGCTCAGCTAAGCTGTTGTGTCAATCTAATTAATCAAAAAGAAGTTTAATAAAAATATTTCACACAAATGAACCACTTATAATTTGTTTTGTTATATAAATGAAATTTTATATACTTATTTTTAAAAGCTCTGTTACGACCTGTGAATGAATTGGTTTAGATTTATTCTGTACCATGAATGTGTTCATTTATGGCAGACCAGAAGAAATCTGATCGTTCATCAACTGTGTGGTCTGCGTACAGTTTGGATGAACTTCACTGTAAAAGGTCATGGTAAGAGCCTATTATTCAGAGCAGGTTATCTCAATGAACGCACGCAGGATATCTGGAAGACGAGGAGCAAAAAGGTTCTCAGAGGAAGAGCTAAATCCCTTCGAGGAGTTATTACTCCCTTCATTATTCTCACAGCTGCAGACTTGTTTTGCAGACAGTCAAGGTCTCGGAGCCATTTGTGGATGTGTATCCCTGGTGATAAAGCCAAGGTTCGCCATACATCACAAATCTTCAGTGAGGAATTATTTTCTAAAGACTGCAACTTAACATCAAGGCTGCATTTGACCTTGGATGTTTGTTAACACCATTTTAGGGTCATTCTGGGGGGAAGAAAGCAAACAGAGTGGGATTAAAGGGCAGTATTCCAAGTATTCCCATAAATTCAGTGATTAAAGTCATTTATTTAATCAAATACCCTCTAAAATTGATGTGCTAGGGGGGTTTGGGGGGGCTGGAAAAACAAAAGCAAAAATACTATAATCTTAAAAGAATATTCAAAGACTTCAAAATTTGCAAGGAACTTAATCTGTTCACTTTGTATGGTTGCATCCTCATTACATAACAGCCGCAGCTGGTGAACAGGGAATGCCACAGGCACAGCTTCAGGTGGAAAGCTTCAGTATTCAGGCCTTTTGGGAGGCTTTCTCTGAGACATCACAAGCATTTGGCACAAAATGAGGTCAAGCATCTGTGAACTGTAGCAGCTGGAGTGCCTTTTTTGTATGAAAAGCAAAAATAAAGCAGCACTTCATCAGTTTATTATAGACCTTAACATCAGCAAGACGGAGACGTCTTGCTCTGCTGAACACTTGATAATTAAACCTCAAGTGACCAAGCTATTTTAGTAACTAAAATGACCCTGGCTTATGACACTCATATTTTATACAGGAATATTTTTAAATTGACATTTCACTTATCATAACCTATATTTAAAATATGTCATTAATTGTGGTTTTCAATCATCCATCCATTTTCTTATCCATCTATCTGATTCGGGGGGGACTGGAGCCTATCCTCACTGTCATCAGGCGAGTGGATGGGTACACAGTGAACAGGGTGCCAGAGAGCAACCAACAAGCATTCGCACTCACACCTATGGCCGATTTATAAACACCAATTTACCTAACCTGCATGTATTTTGACTGCTGCAGTACCCAGGCACAGGGAGGGCATTTAAATGCCACAAAGAAAGACCCCAGCTGGCCGGGGAATTCAAACCCGGGACCTTCTTGCTGCGAGGCAATGATACCAACCAATCATTTTTGTGCAAAAAGAGGTTTTGGCATCACAGATGCTAGGTAATTGGTTGAGAAGGGACGTACTGCCTTAAACAGTTCCTGGTAACTTTCAGCATGATATCATCTTCCATTACAGCAAAACAAATGGAATCAGACAAAGTTCACCACGAACACAAACTCAGTATTATATGAAACATTTTATTAATAATCATAAAACGCAGGGAAGAAAAACAATTCCATTTTTTTTTTAATTATAACATCTTAGGATAAAAGCACCAACATCAAACAGTAACAATGTTTCCATGAAAAACCTAGGGCCTTTTGGAAAGTAGGCTTGCCATTATTGCACCTCAAACCTGCCCTGGCTTCACCAATCAGAGAGCACTATACACATACTGTAGGTCATGTCTGTCCTTTAATATCCTCCCACAGATTTAATGAGGGAGGGTAACAAGACGCTGAACCTCCTTCTTAGAGACGCAGAGACAGAGGCATTTGTGAGATGAGGAAGATGCTGAAAGTCGTAGCCATTTCACAGCTTCTCGAGATCAGATCGCTCATAAAGCTTGGCTTCACTGAAGGATGTGTGTATGTGCCAGTAGGATTGCATTTGAGGAGATCTGATGAGGCAGTTGATAAATTTTACCTTGAAATACACTGATTGAAGGGTGGCCCCCGGTCCTGAGTTGGGTTGTAGAGGGACTTTATCATGTCACCTGAAGGTAAACAAATGTAACATGCAGTAGATTATGAGAAATTGTTATTTCAAGCAATGTGGGGACTTCCTGAGTTAAGACCTTTGGCAGGATTTAGAGTAAACAGCCTTGACTGCAAAGCTCTCACAGATTACCTATTAATAATTTACCAGGATGCAGTACGATGGAGATCTGCACAGAAACTTTAAATTCGAATCATGCTCATGCCCCCAAAATCTTTTGACTGATCACACGCGTAACTACAAAACTGTCTAAAATCTGTAATGAATTCATATCTGCCATCTTCCACAAACGGCACTTACTTGCACATACACCCCTAAGGTCCCTCCAGAATAAAGTTCCAAAGGTTAGACTGGACTGTCAGAAAAGCCACCAGGTGAGCTTGTGTGTAAAATTATTAAACCATAAAACCCTGCACCACAACAAGAGAGTAGTATTCATCAATAGCTGCGATTTCCTTGTTTTAAGTGAAGGAGAGCACCGTGCTGTCTGACTGACTAGTAGTATTAAAAACTGACAGAAATCTGAAGACACAATCAAAAGCATAACATGTAACTGCAATTGTATCAAACACCAAGAATAAGAAAATCAAAACGGCATCAACAATAATTACAAAATACCTCTCAGTGCTGGTAACAAATGGACTAGTCTAATTCTAAAATGACTTCACTTGCACATGAGTGCACAGAATTTTTATTTTTCTATAAAGCTTTGATTATTACACTAATATTCCCTTAGATATGCACTGCCAAGTGGAAAAAAAAGCACACACACACACAAACTGAGCTTTAGTGTAATCCCACTATCAGAGGAAAAAAGAAGCTTGGCTGATCTCACTCGTACACACTAAGACGAGCGCTTTACATCAGCATGTTTGTTACAAGTATGCGACATGCTCACACAACAAGGTACGGCCTCGTCAGTAAGACATCTACAGACGGTGTGTGTAAGAGAGGCTGATGTGTAGTTCTGTATGCACCAGTAAAGATTTCGATTTTAAGGTCTGAATTGCCCTCATTGGGAAACAAAAGCACCATTTTTCCTGCAGAATCTGGGTTGGTAAAAAACAAAACAAAAAAACAAAAAAGCAAAAACAAATCAAAGACGTGAAAATACCTGACAAAAGTGATAACAGTTCTAGTACTGGAAAATGGTTGTGTTCAAGCCGCAGCACCTCTGTGTATTAAGCACAGCCTCTGAGTTTCTAGTTGTGGTGTGTGTGTGTTACAAGGATTCAGGTGCTGATGTGCAGCCATGTTAAGGTCCTCTGGTGGCAATGTTTTGCTCAGCTTCAAGCCTGTTTAGCAGGGTGAATTTAAGGGCCACAATGCCAGCACCAAAACACATCCTTTCACTTTTATATATATATATATCTATATATATCTATATATTATTATATATATTTATATACTTATATATATATAGACTGTATATAGTTACTTATTTATATACCTTTCTGTTTATGACAGATGTACAATTATTAAAGAAAACGTATGTACAAAAACAGTGTGTCTTGTTCACTAACAGATGAGCAGCTCCCTCGTGAGAGCAAAGTGGGCTGATGTATGTTTAAAACTACTCAGTGAGAAATGTTAACAGAGGCCCCCATAACCATTACTCAGACTCTGAGCCAGCTGTATGAGAGCATTTTCATCGAAAGGTGGCGTCTACAGTTGTACACTAGGCATTCAAAGAACGAGACAATAGCATATTAAATATGAGAAAGGAAATGCCAAAAATGGCTTTACAAATGTCCCTGTGTACAGCACCAAGTATTCGACTTGTTTTTGATGTTTTCATACGAGAATAAATAAGATCAGGCATAGTCCAAACTTAGCACCATTGTTTTCAGACTGTGAGTCAAGTACACACACTAATGCATTCTACAATGTCAACACAATTCAGGATTAAAAAAAAAAAAAAAAAGTGGAAAAAAAAAAACATACCAAGGCAAATGGAAAGACCAACAGCATAAATATAATAATCTAAATTATCCACAACTATACAGTCAGAGAATGAATCACATTCACAGTACAAACATTGTTTACAAAAACAAATTACACAATTTAAAAAAAAAAAAAAGCAAACAAAGAGGTGTGAAATAAGTCCAGTAGTTTGCTGTGGTTATGGTCAATTATGTTTTCCCAGTGTGAGAGGATTTGCATGCATGACTGTGTGTGCCTGTGCATGTGTGTTTGTATTAACTAAATGCAATAAAATTTCACATATTTATTTAAACCTGCATTTCCCAACAGCAAAAATAAATATGAATAAATTTACGCCTGCTGTTATTCTTAGATTATGAAGCGGTTAAGAATATTTCTGCTGTGGTTCTATGATTTCGCAAACTGACTGGAAAAGAAACTGTTAATAAATACACAGAAACTCATTATATTGTTGTTCTTTTACACCTGGATTCAGCTGTTCACTGAACTTTAACAGTGTAGCCACAATGATGGGTGGCTGGAAAGCACCATCTCAGTTTTTTAAACAAATAAAAATGTACTCAGCTCTGTTTAGTATTATTGGCACCCCAGATATGTTAATTTACCCTAGTCTCAAAATGAGGCAAAAATTAAGACGCTGTTTTGTGTTAGTGGAAAATTCATCGACAAACAAACAAAATATTTACTATTTTTGAGACAAAAGCAGCCAGAGCACGCTAAACAGATACAATCTGATTACCTGCCTTTGAATTAAACACCAGCAATTCATCATAGTTTGTCTTTCTTTTTAAAAATAAAAATACAGTAAATCATGAACATAGCAGGGGTGTCAACTAACACAAGCCAGGACGGGTACATCTTCTGCTACATGAGCCTTATTATCCAGTGCGAAGTTAGACCAAAATATTAAGTTCCTCATCTTGATTCGCAGTCAAATATATTGCAACAAATGTTGAATTTCACTGAGGGAGGAAAACACAGATAATAAAGCATGCAAGCAGAAGCAAAAGGTGCATGCCATCTGAGCAGAGTTCACTGAACTAGCTGCATGTTTGTGTTTGAGTATGAACAAACACTCATGAAGTGAAACTTTAGAGGGAAGTGGAACCTGATGAGATCCAGCTTTAAAAAAAGAAATAAAATGAGTGCTTCATTCTGTTGTTCAATGATACAAGTTTTTTCTGATTTTTCTAAATCCTAGTTGTTATAATTGGAACTAAAACAAAGACACTACATATTAACATAGTAGATAGCACCTTAAAGTTAAACGAGACAGGACATTTCAGTTCATTCAGAGCTGGACAGCAGCCAGATTGTAAAATCTTTACACAAATATTTTAATACTCCACACAAACATGACCAGTACTTGTGAATTCTGCTCAAGGTGACCATAGTGGTGGTTTTTGTGTGTGTGTGTGTGTGTGTGTGTGTGTGTGTGTGTGTGTGTGTGTGTGTGTGTGTGTGTGTGTGTGTGTG
>JAVDPK010001452.1:58001-69596 GCA_034780415.1 Cichlasoma orientale | reverse complement strand
TATATATATTTATTAATAGCTTTAATAATGACTTCATAAAATGAGTCCACATTAAAACAAGAGCTTTCATGTCATGAGTTTATAATAGATGAGATTTATCAGAAATATTAGAATTTTGATTGAACATTACTGAAACTGTCCATTAGGAGATAAGCTGCACTAAGCTGCCCAGCTTTTAGTCACAACAAGGACATACTACCATACACATTTTTACAAAATGTCAGTTTAATCATACTATGATGTTATTTGCAATACTGTGCAAAAGTCTTGAGTCACACTTCATTTCTTTATATTTTGCTTCTCTGGAGTCTTTCCTGTATTTTTTTTTAAAGTGGCCTTGAGCAATATTTCTCAAGAAGGTCTTTCAAAGTTTTTATTTGGACAGCAGTTGCTTTTTTGCTGATTTTCAATCCAGTCTTTGTACCTGATCATTTTCAGATAATGTTTTTGTTTGTTTGTTTGTTTCTTAAGCCCCTTAACACTGACCTATGAATCATTCAAATCATTACCAATATATACAGAGGAGGTCAGGTCAGAAGTTCAACAGTGAGTGTCAGTGGAGGCTGTTATGGTTTGGTTTGCATTTCAGCCAGTGGTGTTACTAAAAATGGTGGAATTATGAACAAAGAAAAGTACCAGCAGATTTTGATCCACCATACAGTACCATCTGGAAAGCATCTGACTGAAAACAGCTTCATTTTTCAGCCTGACAACAATCCAAACACAATGCCAATGCAGTAAATGTGTAGGCCTCAAATTATTGACACGGTGCCTGATCATCTTGACAGAAAACAGAACTGAAGGTAGCCAACATCCAAAGAAAAGTTTTGAATGTCCTTCAAGAAGCCTAGAGAGCTATTACTGAAGATTACTTAACAAAATTACAAGAAAGCTGCCTAAGAGAGTTCAAGCAGTGCTGAAGAATAAAGGTGGTCATACTGTACCAAATACTGAGTTTCAGTTTAACTGGAATTGTACAAATTGCCGTATTTCCATGTATGTTTGCACATTTTTCAATAAATCACTGCACCTATTTCCCATTTTCATTGCAAAATATAAAAAAAAATTAAGCTCAAGACTTTTGCACAGCACTGTATTTTATTATTGTTAAGGTTAGTTATTATTGATAGTTTAGCAAAACAGTATTACAAACAACCCATACTTGTGATCTTTGCGGCAAGTTGTCAATGATCACAACATGGAGCACAGCTTTATTTGTAAGAGACAATGTACAATACTACCACTGAATAGGCCATTGTGTGATTCTTTCCGTAGCAGTTATCAGTGGCATAGCTGCTAAATGTTGTTTAAACACTTGTATGAATACACTCGTGTATTCAGCACACATTTGCAATTCTAAACAGTGACAGTGTTGCATAAGATCATGAATATAGGCTGTAGGCTAAATAACAGAGATCCTTACACACATCTTTGAGGTATACCCATTGGAACTTGCCCTGATTCCTAAAAATCTATGTAAATGTATAGGGCTGTTCTGTGAATCGTCATCCAATCCCAAGAGCGTTCCCTACTGTCTCTCCAGCTTACCTCAGGGCCCTGAAACTGAAAACCTGTACACAAGCTTTGAGAAAGGTAAAGATAAAAGGGCTGCAGAGAAGGTCAAAGTGAAATACACTGGAACTGTCTCCCAGTCCTAGTGTTTTAATGCATCAATTATACCTCTAATAATAACAAGAATAAGAAATAACAATTTTCTGTTATCATTATCTATTTGAGAACTACTAGCTGACTTTAGACGGGAACAGAAATGTGCAAACAGATATGAGATCTGAAGGTCAGCGTGCGGCTCAATGGACTAGACCAAAGTCCTAAATGACTACAATATTTACAAAAACTGTTGTTCACAAGTCTAATAGCTTTGCCCAGGGATTTCCACGTTAACAAAATTTAAAGGGGCAAATGTCTGCGTGTAACATAAAAACAAACTTTAAATGGCCCGAGGAACTTCATTTACATTTAAAAACTAGGAAGGCAGTTGGTCGGGAATCAGTTTTATAGATCTTTGTTTGGCATGTCAGCTGTTTAACAACAGAAATAACGTGTTTTAAGGAAGTTCTACATTTTTCTTCCCTTCATCTATGCAGACAAGTCCATATTTAAATGGGCACTGTTATTTTTAGTCTGTATAAATTTGCTGCTCTGTATGAAACTATCATTTGTAATACAACTTGTGCACATTTCTTTGCTTATATGCATGATGTGTGCAAAACTGGTCACATCTCATTCAAAATTTCTGGCATAGTACAAGCTAATTATAGCATGTTGTAATTGTTGCTTACTTTGTTGCATGACTGTGAACTATCCACAGTGAGTGATGATTTATAATGAAATGTGCGGTTGAGGGAAGGGTTGGGTTACTATCCGGTCAAGTCACCATGTAATTTTCATAATCTGTTTGCCTGTCTATCTACTCTCTTTTTTTTCTTCTTCTTCCTTTTTATCCCCCCATGCGGCAAGATGCTTGCTGAAAAACAATCTGATGCGCTGAAAGATGAGCAAAAGCATCTATTCTGCTGTCGTAATATGAACTGAGAGTGGTTACGGGAGATGAACTTACATTTTTATGGGTTATGTTGCTGCATTTTTTTTTTTATTGAATGACAAATTACATGTGAGGACAAGTGGATGAGTGAATAAGTGATTTAAATGGCAGATCAAGTGGAGTGAAGAGACCAGAGAGACCCATAACCTCAGCTCATTCACAGAAAAGTTGGCTGATTCAGCGTGGCGATCCACAACAGAGCCAGCATTGTTTAGAAGTAGGTTTAGTCATGTCTGAATGTGAACTGAGATTATAGTTCAAATTGCTGACCTTTAGGCATAAAACGGTACCATAAGCTGTAAGACTGACAGGCTATGGCATCTTGACTTTGACAGTATTAGATCCAAGCAAAATAGCCATGTCCGCTATACTTACAGAAGTCAAAATATTATCATATAAATGGGAATGTGTCTGCCTATAGCTAGACTTTTGCTAACTGATGAGCTCGTCAGATGAGGATGTTGCATCTGGAAAAAGATCAGCAATGAATGAAGGAATCCTCCTCATATTAGAAATGACTCTGAAGGTCGGGCAGTCAGTATGAAGCAGAAAGCTATACATAACAGCGGAAAAGACATGGCAAGCTGCAAGTATCGCTGGTGCTGCAGAATGAACGCGAGATAATCAAGATGGTAAACTCAGAGGTCAAAGAGCACTTACAGAGCATTATGGGAAAACTAGCTTTCCCTAGTAGACTCTCTTTGGCCAAGACACAATAAATTGAATTTTTATATCCTTTTAGTGAGGCAAATACAGCTGGTAAAAGGTTAACAGCTTAGTAGACCTTTGCCACTGACTCTTTCACACAAAGAACAAGCTTCACGTATGCCGTACTGGCTCATTTTGTCTGAAACCCTCTCATGTATCTGAGAGATGAGACTTTTCACACCTATGTTAGTGTTAGGCTACTAACTTTGGGAAACCGCATGCTTCACTGATGCATATAAAAGTGTGACTGTTGTCACAAACATCAGCTGATGTATGTGAGAAGGCACTTCTGTTTTTAGAGATGTCCAGTGTATGTTAATGTTACTAGTATTTGTTTTTAGGATTCCAATTAGCATGAGCCTTAGCTATTTTAAGTGAGAGCATACCTAAAGGGGACCAATTATGCACATTTTTAGACAGCAGCCCCTCGGTCCACCCAGATTTGAGGGCTTTGAGTCCACCCACTGACAGAAATAAACTTTTAGTTGCTCTCTTTTTAAGGCCAAACACCTTCGTCTGACTGCCCCTTGTAAACAAAAGAAATAAGCACCAGGTAGAGCTTCTTTGCTCACATGGTTTTCATTGACATCATACAGAGCTGAGGGCAGAAAAAAATGGTCCCACACAGTGTCTTTTAAGACATGTGGAGGTGGTGCTGATGTAATTATTTGAAACTTTGTCCTTGTTTAATATAAGCATCCACCATTATGACAGTATATATAACAGAAAGTATAATAAAGCATTTTAATTGAACCTATTATGACATGCCCTCATGTTTAATACCAATTGCCTCCAATAAATGTCAGACCTTTATTTCAATGGCGGCCTACATTTTGTTGTGAAAGCGCTGGCTTGTATCAAGTAGATCCTGCTCCACTTTTCAGCACAGAAATCCAGACAAATTAAATCCCATTTGACTAGTAAAACCTTGGAAACACAGAGGGAGGGGAGACCTCTGTGCCTCTCTGTGTAAACAAGTCCATGTATATGCTGCTGTATGTTGAGGAGAGGGGGAAATGGCAGCTTGCCACAGTGAACTCTCTGACCAGGCCCCCTCCAGCTCCCTCAGCAGCGCTGAGGCCAGCTTTGGGATGAGAGCCAGCATAGCGAGGCTCAGGCACAGCTCAGCTCAGCCAACTGGAACGCAGTCGCTATGTAGATTTCTGGGATCTTTCACAGTGTGTCAGATTACAGCAAGCCTTGTCCTCCGGTGCTTGGCTGGAGCATCTTCTGCTCACGCTGCCATGCCAAGGTCTTTTTTAGATCCACATTTTAGTCTCAGTAAACACACATTCACAAATTATAAGAGGATGCCAATTAGACAGAACAAATACAGGTATAGACTACACAAATGCCGAATAAAATGTGAAAGCTTTCATTACTTCCCCTTGCAACCAGCCAGATCCCTGAGGGTGTCACTGAGCACACCTAACAGTTTACCGATGAAGGGAAACAATGCAGTCCGGGATACTGCATGGATTTAAATATTTCTATTTAATCTGTTGCCTTCATGGACAAAAATGAGGCATGCCAGGACTGTGTGAAAGCTTTGGAAACTGTTTGAGGCTGCTGCCATCCAAAGGACAGCTGCAGTATTACAAATCTGCCAATTCAGTAATTGTAAAAAAAATAAAATAAAAAAAAAATGTTATGAGAATTTAATGCTAATGTTTACCATTTAGAAATGGTAAACATGTATTTTAGTAATTTGGGCTTCCACAAACCTGTTTTGAGCATTTAAAAAAAAAAAAAAAAAAAGATTTCTATATTATCCATTCAGAAACAACTTGATACAAATTTCATGCCAAACTACTTCATTACTCACACTACAGCTGGAAAATGCATCACAAAAGGAAATTTACACCACTATAATAATGGACAGCAACAACGTATTCAGAATTTCACAAATAAAGATTTTAAAGAATTTTATTATTGAAACAAAGATCAATTTCAGTCCCAGTCCCTTATGGTTTTCAAAAAGCGTGCTTTGGGTTTTAGCGCCAACATTTCATGACTATTCTCCAAAGCCCTCTTTGCTTATACAGCAGCATGTATATACTGAAGGGAAAAGAAAAAAAAACCCTATACAACAGATCATTTTGGCACAATCAACTCATACAATGGTACTCCTGTGCTGGCGCATGATTGCCGAACAGTTTGCTCTCCATTGGATCAAAATATCTTTCACTGATAAACTCATTCACAATGGATTTTGACCGTAATAGAGATGTAATAATCTAAATCTTTGTAGAAAACAAGATACAGTAAGGATGGTGGACAGTCTTTGTTAAAACTTGTAGCACTGGGCAATGCTGAGTGTTGATACTGGTCACAAAACATTCCTCTTCACAAACTTCATCTCTCACACCGGGACATCATCAAGTCCCAGAACCAGCCTCAGTCAGAACCCAGCAGCATTGGGCATTGCTGCGACGTGCATCTAAGCACTGAACTTAATGTAGTGTTTGCATTAGGAGTGAGATAAAATCTGAAACCTGACATTACAATTGAGCAAGTCCAGTCTGAAGCACAGGTGCCCTCCTCCGACATCTGACAACACTGAAGAACTTTCTACTGGATGGTAAATCAGACAAAATGAATGATAACAGGAAGTGGGGAATTCATGTTCCTTTGCCAACATTTGGTAGAGCATTTTGTGTCATCCCACTCAGTAAGCACTTTGGTATACATGCTGGTCAGTCACGTCTGCTTGATTACAGGATAATACAGTTGGACTAGGCCTTAGCTTGGATTTGATATCCTTGGGCAGTTTTTTTTTTTCTTCAAGTAAAGATACAAAGACTGTTCATTGTAACTCATTCATAAAGCATGCACTCTGATGGACAAAGAGAAAAGTGTCATTTGGACAAAACCCCCAGGTAACAGCAAGATTAGAAGAAAAAGTGCTGATTCTCCATATTCACATAAAAAGATCAATATAAGAAATGCATTTGCTGACATTGCTCATCAGGTGAAATTCTGATACAGCATTTCTCAGTTGTCTTGAGTGGATCCATCTCGACTTGATGCTTCTCAGAGAGGAGAGCTGACCCAGGAAACAGATTTTTGGGTCACTCCCTGTAAATACATGACATCACATTTCAAAAAAGGCAAAAACTGGTCCTTCTCTGAGCTAGGGGTCCACCGGGCTCCACTCGGAAGATGAACAAAAATGGCTTCATCTTAACAGTCGTCTCAAATGGACTAGCATGCAGGAAGATTAGCAGACAAAAACAAAATGAAAGAGAAAAAAAAAATCTTTTCACAGATACTGTAAACATGATCTGGACATAACTGAAAGTGATAATGGTGCAAGTGAGAAGATATCAGATCTGAAGATGAACCTAAATTTCCAAACATTCTGGAGATGAAAAGAAAAAGGCTGCAGATTTGCATCCTGTCTGCTTCATCTTACAATTAGAGGATCTTCCATAGTGTGAAGAAGAGTAACACTGACAATGAAACATTTTGTTGCTACAAAAGCCATAATAAACTGGAAAGACAATCAAGAGCCAAGTATAGATTTTCACTGATACAATACGCTGAACCATAACTTAGGACCACTGCTGTAACCGATTAACGAGCACTGTGGCTCGTCAGGGCAGTGAGGAGACTATTCAAAGAAAATCCACAGCTCTCGAAGGACCGCAAAGCCATGTCCCCTCCTTTAAGACGTGTGCATATGATTTTAGAAAAGAAAAGCACACAGACCTGTGTCTGATTGTGTGCATTGGTTTTGATTTAAATCAACAGTAATATCTGCACCTCTTTGAGAGATAAACAAAATTATCCCAAAAGACTGACAATTAGATGGGCAAGGCAGCTTCTGAATAAAATACTGGCAGACATTCAAAATGTGAGAACAGAACAGAAGAGACAGCTTTTAAGTACTGATACTGAGGAGTGTAAAACAGGCTCATCCCCCATTTTAATGTCAAAAAAATAAATAAAAAGAAATAGGTTCAATATCTCAACCATTCATTTTAGTAAGCGGGGAAAACTTATTCATCATTCGTTTCACTTTTCTTAACTCAAAAACAAATTAATTGCATTTGGCATAGAATCTGCAGTTTTCATCTCAGTGTCTCCTTCCCTCCTGTTTCCAAAGCTAGAAAAAGAATTTGGAAATATCCCAAGAACGTGGAAAAGTTTCCATGTTTGACACTTCCCCATCTCTGAACTATAAGCAGGGTGGGCTGTTGGAAAAAACAAAACAAAAAAAACAAACCCGCACAGAACCAATTTTTCTGGATGCAAACCAGGCATAACCTCATCTTCAAAAGAGGAGAAAAAAAAATTAGAGAGCAAAACAGATTGTGTGTCCCACTAGAGCCTTTGGCTCCAATAAGAGGAATACTCCCTTCATGGCATTTTTTTTTTTTTATTTATTCGTGCAAGCGGAATCTGGAGTTTTCCTTTATCTGCTTGGTTTCCAGAGATAACAGGGAAGCAATGTCTAATAACTACTTTTAAAGTTGCTGTTGATCGTACTCCGCAATAAGTTTCTTTATGTGTGCCAGTTTGTTGTGTAGATATTCACAGCGGTTCTTCTCTTGGCTGTAGTTTGGATTAGTCTGCAAGGGATAAGAAAACAGCGTCATAATCTGATAATCTGCTCAGATACTTTGTCATCGCCATCAGTTAAAGAGCCAAAACGTACCTTTTTTATTTTGTGATACTCTTGAAGTATTTGATTATGAACTGTCTGTTAAGAGAACAAAGAAAAATGTAAAGATGAATGACTTAAACAATGACTTAAAACTGTCTTAATAACAGTTCATGCTGCCTTCTAAAATATTCTTTTACATTTCTTTTGAGGCATCTACCTTGTACTTGTCTGTGCCTTGTTGGAGCTGTTTAAGCTCATTATCAAGCACAGTGAACTGCCGGGTGATGCCCTCTATTCGAGCATGCAGTCCCCGGTACTCGCTGTACTCTGCGTTGAAATCATTTTTATACCTTTGACGCTGCTCCGGAGAGCTGATCACTGTATATTTCCTAGGGATAGGAATACAGAAAGATATAACTTGAGAGATTTTTAAGGAAAAAGTATACATACAAGACACGGACACACTGGACAAAATTGAGGCAAAACAGAAACAACTACACCTGCTCAGCAATTCCCCTCATCCAACCTTGGCTTATGAGCCAAAGACTACAACTTGAGCCCTTCTCTCATAATGACCATAATAATGTTTTCAAAAAGTGTAACTTAAACTGCAACCCAAAATGTGTGTCATGTCTGTCTTCGTGTTTGAGTTACGACTGTGAGGAAGAGTATAATTTTTGTTGCAAATTGCAGCAATGAAGGAGTCGTGTCTCAGGCACAGATGGAACTGTGGACCTGGATGGCAAAAAGACAAAATGTAATAAGAGGTTTCAGAACACCGGCATGCACCTGTGTCCTTCACTTCATTCCCTGTGGTATTTTTGTCATGTCTCTCCACCTGAGTGTTGATGGGTCTAGCTTTGTAGAGTCCAAGTCTAATTGCTCGATCGGGACAATAAGCTACCTCATCCCATCTATGACTCACAGCGGAGGCTTGCCTCATATGTCACAAAATCTGATTTAGTGTGATGAGTTTGACAAGAATTCAAACTCTTTGTCAGCAGCACAGCTGTAGAATCTATCGAGACTTGAACTTGCTAAATACTCACAATAAGTAGTCTGCCACTTCAGGTGAAGATGAAGGAATACTGGTAGTGTTGCACATTCCATTAAGATCTGAAACAAGGTCACATTTAGGAAGCATAATTAATCTGAATGTGTCATCTGTGCGGGGTCTCTGCATAAAAACATGCTCTGATGCAAATGGAGAGGTAAAAGCACAAAGAGCATTCAGTGTAATTGGTCATTTGCATTTGAATATAATCATTTATCTACCAATGAAATTCACAGGTGTGTATTTAACCTGACTGAAGACATAAACTCGAACAGCAGGGGTCTCAGTTTGTTCAATAAGAAATACACTCATCACATGATGCATCACTTACTCACAGTGATGACTAACTGGAATCCATCCAAATATCAAGCAGTATCTTTATTCAGAAATCTCTATCTAATGCGGCAAAACTGTGTGTGACAGTGTGTTGCTCTCACCTGTGCTTTTGTGTGGAATACTGTTGCTTTTGAGGTTTCCTAGGCTCATCTCACAGGCTCTGGTAGGCTCAGGCACACATGTGTCACGACTTTTTCTCTCATTCTCCTGCTCCTTTTCTTTCACCCTCTCTTTATCTTTGCTCTTCTCCTTGTCTTTATGCTTTTTTGACTTCTTTTTTGACTTGCTGTTTAAGGAAGAAGAACCCTTGTCCCGTGGGCCCTCCAGGACTGTGTGTCCAGGGGATGACGTTCGGATGGCGGGCGCAGTGGCCACTGTTGACATAGATGAGAGTGAAGGTGGTTGACTGAGCCTCTCGGACACTGCCGTTTCCTGAGAGTCACAGTCACGCCCATTGTTGCTGGAGTCATTGCTGACATCCGACAACGCTTCAAAAGGACGGGGGATGTCGAGCACAGGTAGCTGCTGGGAGCTTGACGTCATGCCGCCATCTGGCACTGAACCGGCCACTCCTGACTGTGCTCCACCTGCTTCTCCTCTCCCGTTGGAAGAGCTGATCTTACCATTAACTGGGGCTGCTGCAGTCTTGCTGGCGAGGTGTGATATCCTTGGCTTTTTGTTAACAAGTGGGTCAATGAAGTCAGCAGCAGGTCGTTTCTGGCAAAAACAACAAAAAACTATTTTAGTATCAGACCTTAAAACAGTATTTGATATGAATTAATTTCAATTCAGAAATTATGGTCCATGTGAGATCCAACAAAATGGTCTAAGCTATGAGCGAACAGGGGAGAGGATCTAGCTGAGCAGATATCGCTACAAAGCAGCATAAATAAAGAAAGGCCACAAAGTGTTAGAGCAACTGCACTCTTAGCAGCACAGAGAATGACGACTCTGCTTCCTTTTCACAATAGAAGAGATTACATTACAGGCAGGCCTTGTTTGACCTAGTCCACTCTGAAGACTTTGGGAGTGGCAGACTCAATCACTTTGTGCTGGCTCTCCTGACAAGACAACTTGGTGGTGAGAAACAAAAGCAAAAACCAGTGAGCAGCTCAGTTTGAACCAGCAAAGCTCTACAAATCATTTCCACACAAAGCCCATTTGGCACCGCTACTATTCGTTTGAGATCAAGTGTCTCATCAGATGATAGCTAGAATGAAAAGACTTTGTTATGATAGCCATAATGGAGGGGGATAGATTTTAAGTTCAAGTTAGTTCTATTTTTATCTGCCTTAGTGTGGATATGGCCTCACATTGTACTGCAGCACTCCCTGATTCATACACTACCTAGCTCAAGTTTATGCAGTATTACCTGCTGCGATTCTGTCTTTTTACCAGTGCAGCTAAAAATGGAGCCCGGAGGCCTGTGTGTGTGTGTGTGTGTGTGTGTGTGTGTGTGTGTGTGTGTGTGTGTGTGTGTGTGTGTGTGTGTGTTTCTACAGGCTGTGAGCATGGAGCTTTCAAGACCTGAATCGAAACTCTAATATCAGCAGTATTAAATCACACAGTAATCTGTAGGACAGTGCACTGAGAGCAGCCCTTTACAAAGTGGCTAATTCTATATAAGCCACTGCAACACATAGATGAAGGCCTGTCCCTGTTAACTGTGAACCTTTTTTGTGTGTTCAAATAAACTTAAACCATATTTTTACTAAATTTTTTACTAAATTTTTTACTAAATTTGGTAACCACCGTGGGCTGTGGATGAGTAAATTATCCAGGTGTTGTCCCCAACTGCATCAGTTACAAGTGGATTCTGAAATTAAGTTAAATAATAACTGTGCATTTCTAGGTTTCTTTCTTTCTTTGTTTTAGCACTGACGCAGTATTTATAACACTACATCCAATTGGTTAGCTGTTTTTTTTCAAATCCAAACCATAATAAAATGCTCATATTTATTAGATCTGATGTTTTCCAAAACTCATTGCTTGTTTAATGATGCAACCTCTCCCCGGTTTCCTTTTTTCTGCACAGTACTGCAACAGTGCGATTCCCAAATTCATTTATAACACAAGAAAACACAACAAAAACTATAATGTTTTTTTTGGGTTTTATTTGGTGTGATGATGGTTTAAGAATACTTCATCTGTTTTTGAGGCGTTCTACGAAAATAGCACATTTTGAGTCCCTATCACCTCTTTAGTTGTATTTTAATAAATAGATAACCAAAAATTATATTTAAACAATTTTAAATGTACATTAAAATGTTTTATTTGATATAGTGTAAAAAACTTGAACACAACTTTATCCTTTTATGGGAAATA
>JAVDPK010001452.1:19553-57901 GCA_034780415.1 Cichlasoma orientale | reverse complement strand
TGTGTGTGTGTGTGTGTGTGTGTGTGTGTGTGTGTGTGTGTGTGTGTGTGTGTGTGTGTGTGTGTGTGTGTTTACAGAGGGAGTGAGTGGAAAGGAAGGGGCAAACAGTAGGTGTCTGAGGCAAGAACAGCTGAGTGGAAGGAGCTATTAATAAAACAGGGCAGCTTCTCCTCCCTCTACTTAATGGAAGTGTAAATAATGGTAAATTTAGGAGTCTATACAGACCTAATCGGACTGGCAGTATGAAAATATAAAAAAAATTATTTAGGCAATGAGGCGTGAGAACACAATTTCATGCAGAAATAGTATACTACAGAGGATATTTTGTTTAATAACAAAGTATTAAGTATTCATGAAAACATGTATATTTATTTAAAGATTCTTGAAGAGCTTCTAATATCCCTTAATGAGTAATACGGACAAGCAGCAACCACTTAAGAAAACATTTACTGTAAAGGCACTTTGGAAATTCACTAAAAGGAGGATACTGAGAGGAAACATTAATAATTTTGCAGACAGCCAGATAATTTAGAAAAACCCTCCCTGGGAAATACCAGAAACCACCAGACTACAACAACCCAGGTGTCAGGCTGGAGTATTTGGTAAACTGGTGGAAATGGAAAGAAATGGTTCAGTACACATATTAGGTGAAAATCTTACCCCTAGTCCTCCTTTTCTACAAGGTTGCTGGAAAAGTGCCAAAGGCCTAAAAGTCAGGATCTTTCACTGGGTTTTTACATTTTCAAAAACAGCTTCCTCTATCTTAACATATCATGAAAAGAGCCCTTTATCGTGGTCGGATTACAGGAAAGAGACTCATTTGTAATGTTAGTAACGCACTGCTAGAAAAGTGAAACGGCAGATGAGGTTTTAGGAAAATGTGTGGAAGTGAGAGACAGGTTAAAGGAAGAGGAGGCTCACTTGAGATGGAGAGCTGTTGGCCAGCTCTTTCGGTGGGCTCTCTGGTGGAGGTGCAGAGCTGTTCTGGGCTTGTTTCCTAAGAGAGTTCATGCACACAGACAAAGACAGATCCAAGAAAATGTAATGAACTGCTAGCATGCATAAATTGAAAAAACTCCTTTATCGATCAGACTACCCTGTTGATTTAAAGCAGCATTTGCACTGGCAGCAATGGGGGCTTTAACCCCCCCCAAAAAAAGAAAAAAAAAAATCAGTTTAAGCGTTTGTCAAGCCACTTGGCTACAACACTTCTTAGGGCTGAAGCAACCATGGACTCAAATTTATTTTGAAATGATTTATACCCTTAAAGCTTAAAATCCAATTTTCCAAGAATGCACTGCTGAAAACAATATGGCTGCAATTTATTCAGTGACAAGCAAATTGTATGTATGAGGTCTTCAAAGACAAGGGACAGTCACTTTGAGAAGCTGAGTGGGTAGCTATGACAACTGAGTGAAGGAGGTGGTACTTGAGAGTGCAGCATTTAATTATGTACAGACAAGGCAAAGCTTCAAAAATAAAATCTGTGCAAATTTTTAACATTTAATACACAATTCCCCCCATGCTTTATAATCCTACAGGCATTGCAGTATGTTTATTCAATGGCTCAACAGTTTGGGCAGCTAGTTCAAGATGAGTGAGAAAGTGCCATGACACTCTACAGTGACCGAGAGAAAGTGAGACAGAGGGAATATGGTACGGCTGCTCACTTGGGTATGGATGCTCGTTGGGCCGGTTTGCAGTACAATTATGAAGAAGCTACTTTGGCTGCTCCCTTATTCACAAGAATAACAGAATGGTGATTCAAAGGATTGGCAAATGTGCAGCATTTACACTCTAATCTAGACTGTCTCCACTAGTAGCTTAAGTCACTGCAGCAGTCACACCTGCCCTTAGGAATGTTGATGTTTGAGCTCAATACCCAAGAACCATCACAGAGCCAGGTATGAACAAAGCCTCATTAAGTACCAACAAAAACAAAAGCAGTGCCAATATATGGCAAACAAGTATAAACAATGCTCAACTCTGCAAAGTTAAAGTTAACTTTCAGATTATTGAAGCTGAATTTTAGTCTGCTTCCTCAGAGTTCTAGCTGTGGTTTAAAGTCTAGCAATACAAACCGAGAATTCACGAAAAAACAAACATCAGATCTGGGTATGAAATGTAAAAAGCATTTTGTACATGCTGAGATGCTGTTGCCACAGCTGAGGACATCATCAGTAGGGGGCAGTTGGGTACACCAAGTCTTGTCAGTGCCCCACCCTTGTTAAATCAAGGCGCGTGTCTGTGGTGTTGACAAAGACAGACAGGAGTGAGACGGCAGGCTGACCGATACAGCTGAACCTTGGACAGGTGCCACTTCACACACAGATCAGCATGTGCTGGAACACTGTTGCATCATGTGCACCCCACTCATGTTGCTGTGCTACTCCTGCGTGACTGACTGCATTAGCTCAAAACTCTGGAGGAGCTATGGAGGGGGGAGGTGGTATTTAGGTGGGAGGCTGTTTGCTAGTCAGCTGGTAAACTCTCAAAAAGAGCTCAAAGTACAGTAAAGAGAGACACAAATGGGGAGCAAGCATGCATGGATCTTCACAAACAAAATACAAGCGCACACACACACACACACACACACACATAAAATACACTGATGAGAATAATATATCAACACCCCCTCCCCCCCCTTGTAAAACTAACTTTTGTTAAACCTTAAGTTTCTGACACAATCAGAAAAGAAATTGGCAACTCCCTTCAGGTGTGTGCCACAGGTAAGTTTACTGTGGATAATTGGAGCTATCCTGGAGTCCACTACGTAGAAACAAACTGAGCACTGAATCTTGGTGGTCTATATATAGCTAGTCGGGCGCTTGCTTTTCCTCAGTGTCCCAGACCATGAGAAACCAGATTTTTCCACCGGGATGAAGGCCAGCAGCTCATGCTGTTAACAAATACAACACTAAGAGGAAATTGAGTGGAACACACAAATCTTCCTCAGGACACCTGCTATTCCAATACTTATAAAAATCCAATAATTTCAACCCAAAATAGCCTTATACATACACTGAAGGAAAAAAAAAAACAAAAAACATGGACATCTATATAAATGAATCATTTCAATGTGCCATAATTCTTTAAACTAGAACCATCACTTTGTGGCTTAGTTCTTGCCACAAATACAAAACAAGGTGTTTTTCAGTTTGAAGTATCACTGATTTTTAAGTGGAGCCAATCCCAGCTGCCATAGGGAGAGAGGCAGGGTACAGCCTGTCGCAGGGCCAACACAGAGAGACAAACAACCATTCACGCTCACATTCACACCTATGGCCAATTTAAGTTAACCCCACTAAGTGCATGTCTTTGGACTGTGGGAGAAAACCAGAGTACCCAAAGAAAACCCACGCAGACACGGGGAGAACATGCAAACTCCACACAGAAAGACGCTGGCCAAGGTGGAATTGAACCTAGGACCTTCTTGCTATGAGGCAGTAGTCTATAAAAACTTAAAAAAAAAAAGTAAATATATTTACTGTAATTGCAATCTGGCATACCTGAACAGAATTCTCTTGAGAAGCTGCTGGTCTCCTTCTGTGTAGCCTGGCCAGTCCTTCTGAATTTCCTTATACAAAAAGTCCTTTAATGTGAACGTGTTCTCTCTTCCATTCAGATTTGCAATCTAGGGAAAAAAGCCAAAGTCTCAGGTCAGCCTAACTGCTACTAAATTATCAGAAGATCTACATGGGTGATGGAGCGCAAACCCGAAAATAAGTGTGTGACAGACCTGTTGCAGGTAGCTATCCAGGGACTCTTTGTCCAATTGCGAGAGGCCATCCTTCTGTAACCTCAGGATCAGCTCAGGCTTCTTGTAAGGCTTGAGGGCCAGCAGGTGTATAAGGCGCTCTCGGAGTGGCCTATGCTGAGTTGTGCCCTTCTTTAGTGTACTGCTAGAGATAATGACAGGCCGAGACGTCCTCCGTAAGGGGGCGATGTCTGAGAGACCAGGTGCTGGTTTCCGGATCTGCACTTTCTTACCTAAGAAGAATTACAAAGTAAACAAAGATTTAAATGACACATTTTTGCTGGCTGTCTGGTGTGCACTTTTGAGTCAAAGGAAAAATAAATAAAGTGTCATCAACTCAAAGAATATAAATCCTTAGGAAGAATGTCTGTAGTTTGCACTATTTAGAAAGTACAATGAAACGCTCCTCTTATGATAATTTTGATTATAAGGGACATTTAGTGAACTATACTATAATTTATCAAATAAAAATACTGTTAGAAAATGACTCAAATTACTTTTTGGCTGGCAGCCAGTGTATCTTTACAAAAAAAACCCTGCAATTTCATCACAATATCTTAACACAGTGACTGTTAAAGGCTGGGAGAACTTGCAGATGACTCACAAATGATGCATCATGAAATGATCTTTAGTGTTGCCACACAGACTTGAACTTAACTTCCAGTTAAAACAACAGTTATCGTCATCTCCCTGTGACACCTTGCCTTCATGTCATCTACTGAGACCAATACCCTGTTTGGTTCCAAGGCACACAAGGACTAAACGTTTTTAACTCAGTCCTGCACAGTGAACAGGCTTACACTGGATTTCTTTCTTTGCAGGCAATGAGGCAGAGCTACTGTGGCTTTCTACTTCAACTGTAGCATAGGGTGTTTTGTAGCGCAGGTCTGATACCAAAACAGAAATTCAGGAAGTGGATGCATTACGCCTGGGGGTGTTTCTGCCTCTGTGTGTTTAAATTACAATCATGGGATTAAGGAGAAATGGATTAGTGTGTAACCCTTTGCATACTTGGGAAACACATTGCTTTCAGACAAAGGTCTCTTTATGATGATGATGCTTCTTACAGATTCAATCAAATATGCAGTGAGTAAACTTAAACAACCTGTCTGGTCCAGTGAGAACCCATTCACCAGCAGAGCATGGGCCACGTGTGGGTGTTTGCAGAGAAATATCGCTTCACACGAATCAAAAGAAGAACACTAGTAGTCTTACCAGTCTGTGCAAATAGGTGCCTCTGAAAATGACAGCCTAACAGATGGAATTCATGTGTCAGTATTGTGTTTTCTCACCTACGTATCGTCCCCCAGGCTTGATGACGATTGCACTCCTACTGCGAGTCTCCTCCTCAACCTGGGCCATGCTTTCTCTGGCCTTCTGGTAGGAGTCGTCTGTGGCACATACTGTAATCTTGTCCTGGATCCCACCCAAACAATCCAGCTGAATGCTCCCTTCACTGCCAAAACAAAGAGGAGATGGTGAGAGAGGAAGACAGGGATAGAATGAACAGAAGTTTGAATAGGAAAAGACTGAAAGAAAATCACTTATTTGAGATAGGGAATACGACAACTACGTTATATTTCAAAGGGTGCTACTTTAAAGTACAGAACATAAAAGCTGTTCCTATTGTCAGGAGTAACCATGTATTTATAACATTACGTATTAAAGACTTAGCCATTTTCAATACCCCACCCCTTCACTGTGCATTCCTGCCCACATGAGATCTATTAAACCCCCCGAGGGCACAACTATTATTTTTTCAATTTCCAGCCAACTGTGGGTTCCCACAGTACGACTCACTGCTGCATCAAATCCTATTCTTTCACCGACTTTCCGGTTCTCTTTGATTCCCATCCACTTTGATGAGGATTTGGCAGAAAACGAGATGGTGCTAGCACAGTTGATGGAAGTTGAGCTCTGTCATTTGGGCTTTAGACTGCAACTTGAGGTTGATGAGGATCAAGTCAGAGATTTGAATTAACTCCAACTGACCCACTTTTTAAAAATACTTTCAGAACAATGGGGTCAGAAACTTGTCAAGAGAAGTACAAGATTCTTGTTGTTCCTCATTCTATTCCTCCATTTCCTTCCTCTTCGACACAGACATCTGGCGGCATTAATTTAACTTGGTCAACAGTTTGCGAATATTTTGCAAGAACATTTTGTTTAATAACTCAATTTAGAAAAATACTGTAAAAGCAGTTACAATGGGAGATTGACTAAACAGTGTATGTCACTTGGCTCGCAGCACATTTTCACATTTAACTGAAAAAGAACAAGGAAAGATCAGAGCATACACCAGTTTCAAAGCTCATAAACCTCAGAGTTAAAGCTTTCTCATTTGTGACTGCTTCCTGGAGCCAAAGCCCCCAATTGTGTTCATCTACACTGCCTGTAAAGCAGTGAACTGAGAGACCTGGTGATTCACCTCAGGTCCCATGTTTAACAAACAGATGTCTGCCTGGAAACACTCATTAGATAATTGAACTGCAAAGACTGCAGCTTATTTACACAGAGTTTCAATATATTGACAGAATATGACATTACATTTAGGTCACTGGTGTTTTTACATAGTGTTCCTAGTGCCAGCCCCAAGCCCAGATAAATGGAAGGGTTGTGTCAGGAAGGGCATCAAATCAGGGAGTAAAATCTGTGCCAAATCAAACACACGGATCCATCTGCTATGCTGAACCCCTTGGGAAATAAGGGAGCGACTGAAAGTACCTTTGTATTTTTACATATGAGAAATTAAGAAAAAGAAAGAAACTGAATGTGTATTTGTGCTTGATTTCACCTGGTGATGTACTGCTGGATGCAGTCAAAGCTGCCCTGGGGGTTATCTCTGCCCACATTCGACAGGTAGAAAGAGAAGGTTTGGAGTTCGCTTGAATTTTCTGACCGTGGTATTGAAATTTTCTGTTGAAGACAAAAACAAAAAATGTGAATATATTAAATAAATATGGGATTAGGGACACACACACACACACACACACACACAGTCATTACGAAAACAAAAACAAACCTCACCAGAAACTGGACTGTTCATCTTGCGTTCATAAATATGTGGTGCATATTACCAACATGTTTAACATACTTCATACTTTCCAGACAGTGTGGTACACATTTAAAAAAACGTAATACAAAATGAATCTAAATTTATCACCTTGGATTTTTTTTCCATCTGCAACTGCAGTGTTTTAATTGTTGTCCCAATGAACCACTAAGAGAGCCACTAAAATGTGTTTGCAGAAGAACCATGGCATACATTTCTGTACTCTGCGGCCTACATATACAGTATGTATATACTGCTCTGGCGCCCATAAATAACCCTCCTCCAGCACTATAGGTGCTGGAGGAGGGTTTTACAAGCAACTATCTTGCTTGTAAAAGACTGAAGAATGTAGAATTAACCACTGTTAACTAGCTACTAAACCTCTCATAAGCAAAGCTTCTGGACACTTTATTAAAAAGGAGGAAATAATTTAAGTGACAACTAAGATTCATATGCTGCATTTTCCATTTAAATTTGATTGCTTTACTATAATAGTGCACAATGTGTGAATGTGTTTGACATTTTAATGCAGTGCAAAGAAGCAGGCTAGTAATCTTCTTAAAGGGCAATGCGTAGAGTGAGCGAAAAAAGCACGGGGCGACTGAAACCTTTCCTGACACACTTCTGATTCACCTCAAAATTCTTTTATTACACTCTGAATCCAAGAGTGAATCAATTCTACAAGTTGTGGAAAGAAACAGCTCTGTTACAGTTAGCCTTACAGTGAGCGTAAAGGCAGACGGCTGTGTTTTAAGGCTGACTGAATTCAAATGGTGTCACAGCCAGAGACTCACTGAGACAGTGTGACGAAAGATAGCTGCAGTTACTAATTAGACGGTTTTGGATCCCTAGCATAGCTCCTCTTGATTGGTGAGCAGGTTATTGCTGGTGACCCAACCTAGATCAGAGGCTCAAGCCTGTGACTCACTGTCTTAATCAGTGCTGGAACTCACATGCAGGCAGACTACAGGTAGCTAAACTGTGTTTTACCAAAGACCTCAAGTGTGAAGTCTGCAGGGAGCAAAATTTAAATAAATGCAAACATCTTTATTTGCATACCTGTAAAACCCGTAGTCCATAAACAAAAAAGGGAAAAGGATCATTTAAAAAAAAAAAAAAAAAATTACTAGAAGTATGCTGGTTAGCACACAAATGTCATGGTAGGAGGTGGAGAAAGCACGCTGTTTTAGCAAACAAAAAACCCAGAGCAAAACAACTTTAACCACATCACAGAGGACAGCCTGAACCCTAGTAACAAACTGACTAATCTCAGGTTATCAGATGCCTCAACACTATATGCTGATGCTCCATTTTTAAAATAAACTCCAACCTTGTCCCTTGCTTAACAAGCATTAAAAACAAAACAAACAAACAAAAAACAACAACAACAACACAGCACCCTTCGCCAAGTCATGCCTTAAGCTATAGTAAAACTAAGCTAGAGATCACCTGTCCACTGCTGCCACTCCTGGCAACAGACAGATGGGCACAGCCCCATCATGACTCCATCACCCCCATAGTTACTTGTACCTGCAATAAAACTCTTGTCTACAGCAAACATTGGAGGAGAAGAGAAAAAAAAAGATGAGAAAATACACCCTATGCTGATAAAAGAGGCTTACTCCAAGATCAATAAGGGCCTTTCTATTGAGTGTCTCCTGCTTGACAGTGTTGGCTTTAAAGGTAGAAGCTATCTCCAGGCTTATGCATGTAAAAATATGAAACCTGTTATGGCAGTTTGAGAACATGAAATGTATGTGGGAAGAAGATCAACAGTGATACAAGCTGCACCATGTCATGTGTTGAAAGACACCTACATACACAATTTGGCACAACATTAAATTTGAACACTGTACGCGTGTCACATTTACTTGAAAAAGCAGCAGATAGAGAAGGTCGGTGACTGTGTGAATCCAGATATAATTAAGAGGCACTGGAACTGAGTGAGAGGCAGGGCACAGGGGAGTGACTCAGTTGACTCACTGACTCACGTTGTTGAGGATGAAAGAGTGAGAAGAGGCTCCTCCACACCAAATGGCTCAGGCTCCACTTTAACAAAGTGTGGAAACCACTATGTGGATACATTAACTTACTCATCCATGAAAGAGTACAGCTTCTAAAGAAATTTATCAAACCTGACATTCTCTTCTTTGCTGGTAGTGAGTGGGGCTTTTTCTCAAGTTTGTGTTTACTGTGCATCTGAATTACTAAAGTCTCTTTGTACACTGAGTAGGTGCTGACAAATGATTTAAGTGCAAAGTTATATGTGCATAAAAAGCATGGTTCATTAGGACTGGATACAGGTGATTTTTCTTCTTTTGCAATTAACATATGAAATTTAAGTAGGGCCAAAATATTAATAATGCATTCAATAAGTTATGAACTAACACTAAACACTTGTGGGAGTTGGGAAAACAAATGTAACTGCAGATCAGGTCTGGCCAGAGAACACCACCAAGCACTCTCTCTGAACTGCTGCATCCTACATCAGAACTAACAGAGCAGTGGATACTAAAACCTAAACATCTCTTTGTTAACCTGTTTTCTTCAAAAGGAAACACATTATATTAAAAAAAAAAAACCCAAAAAAAAAAAAAACCAGCATGTTAAGTTTAACTTGCATAGTGAAAACCTTCCATTTATTATCCTCAAGGGATATAGCACAATGCCAAAAAAAAAAAAAAAAATGTAATGAGTAATGGAAACATAAGTAAACAAATAAGTTCTTTTCTTTTTTTTTTTTTTTTTTTTAAGTGAGCCAAACCCCCAAACTTTGTATATACACCTCACATCAAGGCAAGGGGAAATAAAGAAAAGGACCTAACACTTGGCCCTGCATGTTCTATTTAGGGGGCATGTAAATACAAAGGAGATACAGCAATCAACAAGCCCTGAATGGAAAACTATGGGAGAATTCTGCAAACCTAAAGATGACAGTTATCCTGGCCCTGTCCCAGTAAAGAACAAATCAAGGACACCAAATCAAAGTGAGAAACAGAGCCAATCCTACTGCTGCACTGATGCATGTGCACAGTGTTGATTGACAAGAGTGTCAAGTGTGAGGTGGCAGGGTTATCCATCTATGTATGCAACAATGTATGCCTGTGGAAGGGAGTGGGGAGTGGGTGACTATTCACTAAGCACTACTGGACCACATGTAGTCACGGTAGTGAATCCTTCATCTGTCATAACAGCAGGCTGTGCATTTTCTAATTTCTGTACATCAATTGCAGGAAAAACCTTGGTACAACATATAGAACTTCTTCTCCAGCATTAATAAAGAAAGGAAATGTGTGTGCCACTTTTACCAATACCAAAACTGTACTTTAGGATAGAATATTTAAAAGCTGCTGCAACCAGAATAAAATGAGGGAAAATCTGAATTCAGGAGTGGTTTGAAGTCTCATCATCAAAATCAGTTTTCCATGTTTTATGTAGCCAGCACTTGTGTTTTTTGGCCATTTAAAATATGAAACCTGTCTGGAAAAATATCTTCCATTTTGTTTCAAGGCTTTTGGATTTTTTCGCCCCCTTTCTAAAAGGTATGTGTGCAAACTTGGTCAGAACTTAGTTAAAGCTTTACCAGATGAATGAATCTGAGTGAATGAATATTGGATCTCTTGACAGCCAGGCCATCTGTTCTGTAATTTAGCCATTTTCACACATCTGACTTGCAGTCTCATCTTAACACCAACAGATTTTTTCCCTTGAGTGAGCCTGCTGCATCATAAATGCGTTACTTCTAACAAGCCTGAAATGATCAGGTAATAACCATCAGATTTTTCTATGGAACATGTGACCATATGTTGTGTGTTCAATATTTTCAATGCATATTAAAAGAGGAGGTTACTTCAATTCAGGTAATGGAAATATTCTTATAAAATTTCAGTTGAGAGTTATATTGAATAATCTGCCTGTATACTGTAGAGAAAGTCTTCTTTCTGGAGCAGACGTATTGGTACACATAAAATAAATGCGAGTAAATAAATGAAAGTCTGGCTCCATGGAGGTTTGCAGAGTTCTGCAGTGCACCAATTCCAGTTTTGCACCAAAATGCTGATGGCAGGCAAGAAGCTGGAAAAGGCTGTTGTACATAAAGTTGTAGTAAGACTCGTGATTAAAAATAAATCACGTATTTACAGGCATTTTTAAACACAACATTGTGACGACCCCTGCCCCTTGTTTTCAATCTTCAGGTGTTTCGGGTCTTTGCTGGGCAGGGCAGGATTTGTCAGTGACAACTAGGAACACCTGGGCCCTGTATTCCCAGACTATAAATCAGAGACAGGCACTTCCTTCTTGGTGCTGTGCTCCAGCCTGTTTGCCAACATGCCCTGTGTCACATTTGTTTTCCTTTAGTTTTTGTTATTTACTTCCCTTGAAACACTTACAAATATCTTCACACACATGCACACTCTACACAACTGAGCCTACTGATTTCCACACCTCGTGCACTTCCATTTCAGTTGTTTAAGTTAATCATTTTAAACTGGCAAATGGTGTGTCCACCCTTATCGGTCATGACCAGGTTGGGACAAAAATGCATAAGCAATGAATGGTGAGATCTGACTAAGATCTGCTACAACCTCTGATCTGTTTGTGTGCCTGCAGAGGGCACGTGCATCAGGAATCAATTCAATGATACCATAAGCAACACTTCTAGCAGAAGTCACCAACTTTCTGCAGTCAATTGCTTCAGACCTCCAAACTTCATGTGGCCTTCTGAATAACTGAAGAACAGTGCGTAGAAAGCTTCATGGAATGGGTTTCCATGGCTGAGCTGCACCCTAGCCTATGCAAAGCGTCAGATGCAGTGGTGTAAAGCATGCTGCCACTGGACTCCAGAACAGTGGAGACGTGTTCTCGAGTGATGAATTATGCTTCTCCGTGTGGCAATCGGATGGAGGAGTCTGGGTTTGCCATTTGCCAGGACAATGGTACCTGTCTGACTGCATTGTGCCAAGTGTAATGTTTGGGGGAGGGGGGATTATGGTGTGGGGTTGTTTTTCAGGAGTTAGGCTCAGTCCCTCAGTTCCAGTGAAAGGAACTCTTAATGCTTCATGATACCAAGGTATTTTGGACAATTTCCCACTCCCAACTTTGTGACAACACTTCCTGTTCCAACATGGCTGCACACCACTGCACAAAACTGAGTCTTGACCTCAATCTGATAGAACACCTTTGGGATGAATTAGAATGGAGGACTGCAAGCCAGGCCTTCTTGTCCAACATCAGTGTCTGACTTCACAAATGTCTTTCTGGAAGAATGGTGAAAAATTCCCATAAGCGCACTGCTAAACTCTGTGGAAACCCTTCTCAGAAAAATTCAAGCTGTTATAGCAGCAAATTGTGGGCCAACATCATATTAAACTCTATGGATTAAGAATGTGATGTCACTCAAGTGCGTGTGAAGGCACGCTGATAACTGATAAGGACATCATTGACAATCTATAAGTTCTAAAGTAGACCAGCCACCAATCTATTGCAATCCATTTCTATTGGCGTAAATATGCATTCTGTAACTCAATTGCGATTTTTTTGTTATTGTAGCCATTTTTCATGTTAAAGTAAAAACATTTATTATCACTGCTGGGATCTGCCGATATGGAAACTGTAAAGCTTAATAAGGAAGCTGCTTAGAGTTACAACGGAAACAGTAAGATGCATTTCAACCACATTTCTCAATATGGTGCCAGTCTATGCTAGAGCTTTTTATATCACATTCAATGACTGAAGATAACCTAGTGTCAAAGCCTTTACATAAGACAACAGCCTGGGGTGCAGATGAGGCAGTGCAGATGAGAGCAAATGTGTAGGAGGGCAGGATTAAGACAGATATATGAAGCATCATTATGTATAAAGATTCTATAAATTTGTGTTTTTGTAGGTATTGTGACCACATTGACATAATAGGTGCAAGATTTTGGACACAGATGCACCGCCAATGTCTGGGCATAACAAAATACAAAATGAACCAAACCACTGAATGTCAAACCAACCTGAAGTTTGCCAAAGAAGAGCAAATAGACAGTGTATGCGTGTCAGACAGGGCAGGCTGACACATGTCATGCGTGCACTTTATCTTTAATAGAAGAAGCTGCTTCCCAGAAAAGTTGAAGCTGTTATAGCTGCAAAGGGTGGGCCAATATCATATTAAACCCTTGTGCAGAGAATCTTTGTAAGGGTGTTCATCATTTTTGGACAGTTAATTGCTGACACAGGGAGCACTGGCTTTATATCAAAAAAAAAAAAAAAAAAAAAAAAAGCAGGTACTTTCTGCTGGAAGAGAGGCAGAGCTGCTTAAATTCTAGGATTTGGGAGAAGAATTTTTTAGTTTCTACATAAAGTCTACTTTTTCCATTCACTACAGATTGTAGTAACTATACCTATGTTGCAGGTGTGATTATTAGCAATACAAAAATCTGGAGCGTTACTGTGTTCTGCTCACTTTAACTGCTCATTACCCTTCTTGCATAAAGACAGACAACTAGGCAGTTCCTATTGTACTGCTCACACCACAAGTAGTTGAATCTACTTGAGCATTTTCCAGTTAGGACAAAAATAAATTATATATATTAAATTTTAAAAAAAAGCATTAAGATCAAATATCATCATTAGCCAGGGTTCCCACTATGGAGAAAAACATGACTGTGCTGACAAAGAATACACATGAAACATAATCCTTTATCTTCCTGTACTATATCTGAATATATGTATGAAGAACAAGGCAGCGGACATGACACCGTAAGGAAGTTTCTTTTATCTCCTATATTTCAATTTATTCAGCTCATGTTATCATTTGGAAGGAAAAGCAACAGAAAATAAAATTTGCATGAGAGGCTGCAACATTTGCCTGAAGTGCTGTGGAAATAACGCATTAAGGTCAAAGAACGCTTATGCAGCACATGACACAATGGCAAAAAGTACATCATTAAATTTGGGACAGCTATGCCAGCAGCTTTTTGCTACTTTCTAAGGCCGACACATTAAGACATGACATCAAAGTGTCAAGCAAAAAAAAAAAAGGAGCAAGATTGTTGTTGACACCAGTGGGGGTGTGCGCATCATCCTCTTGAAAATTTGAACCTGCCATTTTGTTAAGTACACCTTGCTAGTCACAAGTTGGAGTCCCTGTCACCTTCAGAACTGCCTTAACTCTTCGTGGCATGGATTCAAAGAGGTACTGGAAACATTCCGCAGAGACTTTGGTCCATATTGACATGATAGCCTCACACAGGTGCTGCACAATTTTCCAATTTTAGATTCTCCAATTTCTGGTGACCTTGTGTGAACTGTAGCCTCAGTTTCCAGTTCTTTACTGAAAAGAGTGGCTCCAGGTGTGGTCTTCTGCTCCTATAGCCCATCTGCTTCAAGCTTTGATGTGTTGAGGGTTCAGAGATGCTTTTCTGCATACCTAGGTTGTAATGTGTGGTTATTTGAATTACTGTTGCCTTCCTATCACTCCAAAGCAGTCTGGCCATTCTCCTCTACCATCAACAAGATATTCTCGCCCACAGAGCTGCAGTTCACTGGATACTTTTCTTTCCTTTTGAGAGACGGTTACGTCAGAAGTTTCTGAAACAGTTGGACCAGCCCGCCTTGTACCAACAACCATATTGAGTCACTTAAACCACCTTTCATCCACATTCTGAAATTCAGAAGGTTGTCTCAACCATGTCTATGTGTCTAAATGTACTGAGCTGCTGCCATGTGGCCAATTACTGTTAACGAATAGTTGAATAGGTGTATCCAACAAAGTTGCTGGTTTGTGTATCAAAATGAATGTAAATTTATTTCTTGCTAAGCCTTTCAATTTTGAAATTATTGGTGGCAACTAACTGTGGTGAGTTAACAAGTTCAACTGTAATAAAACTGATGTGATACTGTATGAATACTATATGTATATTCTCCTCATTTCTATAAATGAAAGCTGTGTGTTAGACTGGGAGACAGAATATATTCTTACCCCTTGGTTTCCATTAAATCTTATCAATGGCCATGACGACAGGACCTATGAAAAAGCAAAACAAAAAAACATTGGTTAACATCAGGCAATCTTTAAATTGTTCAGTGAGGAAAAATGTAAAGGGACAGAGAAGACAGTGAAAATCAGCTTAGTGTTGGAGAAGCAGAAGCAGTCACGGGTATAAATGAGGAAGAGCAAGAACTGAAAAAAGAAGCTGACTTCAATCATGTGTCACCTTATGGCTCAAGTAAACAATAGAGAAGAGAACAAGGCATGCTATATCTTACATTCCACAAACATGTATTTGTTTTTATGTTGATGAAGAGCTGATGGTTACTGTTCCAATATGTTCTAATTGTTACTGAAAGCAGTAAAGCACAAACACCAAAAAAACCCCAAAAAACACACTAAACTGAATTCAGATTTTGTAGCAGAAAAAAAAAAGTAAGATGACCCATTTAATATCAGAAATTAAAACTGATATTACTGATATTAATGACCTCCCACAAGTAACAATAATTCTGTAAACAAGGAAATCAAGGGAAATTGGCCGTTTCCTCATGAGGATTAGTCTATGGTATGAGTTTATTTAATTTGATTTATTTTTTTGCCATTCTTATCAAGTTTTGTTTCAGCGTTACTATTTTTGAAAGAGTAAAATAGCGGAGTGAATGTTTCCATCCCCTAAGTAAAAGACGCAGGGGATAAAAAATACACAAACTCTCAGAAAATCTTGTGCTGATACTAGACAGCAACACAAATCGTCAAGCCAATTGGTGCAATTCAAGCAAATTTAACCTTTAACAGTGCTGGTGAGACCACAAGAAGATGTTTTAGGGTGTTTGCCTCACAATTACAAGTGATGATAGGAATAATTGTAGGTATTGTATGAACTGTTAAACATTAAACCCCTACTTTGGCTTTTCCTGATACTGCTTTAGTGGATTAAATGTGATCAAGTGAGAGTACTAAGAAGTTCAAGGCAGGACAAGTTTATTAAAGACACAACATGCTTTGTATTCTTGCCTGAGCCTGATCCAGGGATATGGCACTTGCATACAAAGACAAGTAAGTTGCTATCCTCTGTGTGGTTTAACTTAAACTTCTTTTACTTCAGGTCTTAATCAATATTATGGTCCACATTTATAGCATAGTAGCCAATGTAGAACTACCTAAAAATGCATCATTTCTAATGGCCAGAATAAGGCTGCCAAAAGAAATCATTATATAAAACTGTGGAGAAATTACTACTCCTGTCATATATGACCTCTGTTTAATATTTCCTGATGATTTCATGGTTTTAGTCGCTAATTTAAAGCAGACTTTAATACTGCACAATGTTCATTTTGTGAATTTTTGTAATGTTGAGAGGTAAATAGTCGATAGATGTGTTTTATGGCATCTTTGACAAGCCTCTACTGCATGACCACGGAGCTCTATCCTGTATTCATCAGATCTGGTTTTAAATGATCAGAAGACCAAAATAATCAGCTCAAGATTTCAAAATCACCAAAGTGTAATGTTCCTGCAGCTATGAAGAACTTTTATGTGCAGCCTTGGCTTATACGGCTCTAATATGCAATATCAGAGTTATATCTTGTGAAATGCCATGTGTGCTCCACATGTCTGAAGATTTTTACATTAATCCTAAATTACTGCCTGTCCAATTACAACACACATTATACCTGTGTAATAGTTCCAATCCAGGAAATTCTGGGCTTTGGATCAGGTTTGCACAAATGCTACAACTGTTAGTAACTGTTAGTAACTGGATCTTATTAGCCTAGCATTCCCCTAAACTGTTAATTACAGATAAAGATAAAAAACTTGAAAGAACTATTAGGAAATTGAGATTAAAGAATGTAATTGAGTGCAACATTAAACTGTACCAAACCCTCTGAGTTAATCTGACTTGACTTAATCGTTTAATTAAAGCCAGGCCTTTTCCCCATTCCTTTCATTTTTGTAATCCAGATGTCATACATTGTACACCATTCCAAGCAACATTGCAACAAGTTAGGACTGCCTCCTCAAAAAAAAAAAAAAAAAAAAAAAAGGGGGGGGGGCACATTTCAATGGAAACAATTCAGAATTTGGAAGAGGAATTTTGTAGAAAATCTGGACAAGCTGTGCAAATTGTTCCCAAACCCTGCTGCCAGAACTTTGGGGGCTTCAGCTGGTTTTGCTGACTCTTCTGGCATGTGTTTCTAACTTGTTCTGCCACACATGGGGGTAAAACGTCATCAAGTCTGTTGCAAAGCTGATTCATAATTATTGCTCAACAGCTTAGTTGGGCATGCTGGATTCTAAGTAATTATTCTGATGATCCAAAATAGTAGTGTGTTAAATACCTTTTGTCACACCCATTCATTTCCCATCCCATCCCTTAACCACAGCCACTCTTTCAATGCCCAATCCACTCCTGTACGACTCTACTCCTGTAAGTTGCACAAAGTTTCAACCGGCAATACTTCTGTTTACCGTGTAAGGAATGCCTGGTCTCCTGATAAATCCTGACTTTAGTTCACTCATTAAGTTCCCGTTTGTGTTTTTGAGCAAACAGCTATTGGGCTGAACCGCCATAATTATTGTCAAAGAGATAGCCCGTTATATTTGCTTGTGGTTGTGCATGTGACATGGATGGTAGCTGTTCCTATGACATTTTCAGGTCCACTTGGAGTCTGCCTAGAGAATGCACGCATAGTTGGTGCATGGTAGTATAGCGTCACTGTCACAACAAACTGGAGTGAATTTTAAGCCACATTGTGACACCCATATTCACACTAATGTCACAGGAACCCCCACCTACGCCTGTATGTGGAAAATATAACGCTAGTGTTAAGACGTACTGTAATTACTTTGCATATCCTTTATGCTTTTTGACTTTATATTAAATGTAATCTGTCCAGAATTGGTTTCCAATCACAACTTCAAAACGACTGGCATCTATCTTAGCAATGACCACAAAGTGAGGCTATCTAGTAAACATTAGCAGGTGAAATGCTGAACACAGCGCCCTGTGAACAGGTGCAGATTGTAACTCATAGCACCAGTGTATCTCACTAAGCCTCTAGTTATATTGTTTTGAAGCTATGACATAACTATGTTGGGAATGAAGGGCGCTGATTCTGGAAAAGCAAATCTGCTTGTATATACCTCTATCTGGCCTAAATAAATAATATTAGGAAAGAAAAGATAAAAAAAAAACTCCACAGAGCCTATCCAGGGACACCACACCTTTCATGGAGGCATCCTCCCTGGTCTACCCCTGCAATGTTTAACACAGCACCAGTTTTAGCACCCTGTGCCCTCCCCCTCCCAGCACTGCTAACATACTGCTACTCTCAGCCTGTTCATTTGAATGGGCTGCTGACATGTCACTATTCTCTGGGAGCTGAGCCCAGAATGTTCCACAGAGCTAACCTTGGGGACACAGTACGGCTCCTGGCCACGGTTGAGCCTACGGATGTCCGCACAGTCCCTACTAGCAAAGAAACGGGGGGTCAGCTGGACATGGCTTGGACTTGTAGCCAAAAACCCCATGAAGAAACTAAAAATCTATGACAATGTCTGTCCAAGTTTGGTTCCTACAAAATAAAAGGCGAACATTCTGATTGCTTATTTTTTCCCTATAGCAAATGTCAATTTCAACTATAAATCCATAGACCTCATTTTCAAAAGGTATGTGAACAACTACTTTTCAAGTAGCTATAATAGAGAGTCTTTTATGTGCATAATACAGTAATTTCTCAGCATGCTTCCAGATTATATATGATTGCCCCCGTCACTGGCCAGCTTTTAAGTCATAGGGCTTACATCATCATCTATACCACACTCATATACACAGTAATGTGTGAATGAGTGCTACTTCACATTACTGCAGCTTCTGTTTTGGATGCACAGACAAGCAAGACACAAACCTTTGTCTCCAAACCTAATCTGTCACTGCACAAAAGTGTTCAGATCTAAACACATGTGCAAATTTCTGGAGAAAGAGGAGGGGCAGTGAAATGCGTCTTATGTTATAACCTCAACTGGGGCACACCTGATTTTGGTACAGCTGGGTTTGCACTGCATCAGAGTATTCCTCAATCGGAGCACAGTCTGCAACTTCCAAGGGACATCCTTTTATTAATGCCGCAGCTAGAAGTTATCCAGTTTATCAATGACCAATCACATATTTATTTATTTAGTGAGAGGTCCTTGAAATGCTTATAATTTTTGGCTCAAAAATTCTAATGTACTCTAAAAAGAAAACAGTAAGCCCTGACCTGAGCTTGTAAGATTTTAGTAGCCAACAGAAGCTGGTATTTTATAATCAAACCTTGCTCAGATTTACCAAGTTTGTCAAACTGTTTCATTAAGCATATAATTATCTTGCTTGGCCACAATATTTCTAAAAGCTTAACACCAAGCCTAAGAGGTTCTGAACTATTAACAGCATGCCAGGGTCAAAAACTAGACAGTGCATGGGAAATTACAGTGGTGAATTAAACTAGTTACAGAAATGCAACTCTCCAACAGTGCGACTTCAGGAAAAGTAAAAGTATGTTTTTGTTTTTTTGTAAATGACTTATATCCCCATGGGTATAGCTCTGGCACCAAAACTGTTAAGTGATTAGCTGCATCACTGTCATACCTGTTAAGGTGCTCCACCTGTCTGGGATTTCAGAGGTGGAAAGGGCACTATGTGCCATCTACTCTGCAAGGGAAAAATGGTACTGGGCATTCCAACTTGTAATACACAGTGTACATGTATCTTTGCAGTGTGTCACTTGTGTGTCAAAACCTTTAAAATAGATGTGACAGATGATCAGCACAATAGCCCAAATAAACATGTGTGCTAATTTATTCTGTTCACTGTAAGCAGATCTTCACCTCTAGAAAGAAACCCTTTGAAACATTTAAAGTTTTCCATCTTTTTATGCTGAACTTTTTTTGACCTTGTGTTTGAATTGAAGCATTAGTTTCTTATATGTCCATCATTTCTTTGCTGCAGGGCAATTTGCACATGGCACCTGAAAGGTTTTAGCCAACATACATTTACTGCACAACAATTATTAAACAATTAAAAAAAAAAACAAAAAAACAAGACTACACTTGTCTAGAGATCTAATATTGTAGCCTTAAGTTTTTATTTTCTGTTGCATTTCTATATTTAGGTAAAGCTTCAACATAAATTACAGCAATGTAAAAAACCAAAAACATCACAAAAAAGTTCTCTCTGAAAACTAAAGTGGGCATAATAAACTAAACTCCTCCTTTGAGATCTTAGAAGTTCTTCAAATAGTCTTCTGGTAATCTGGGGCCTTGACAAAAGTGATGTGAAAGTGAAGACTCAGCAGGCATTCATAAATGGCTCCAAATGAGCAATAAAAAGCAAAAGGGGCAAAACAATAATTTTACCAATTAAGCTGAAAAATGTTTTATTTGTCAAACGTTTTACAAACCATTAAGTTAAAACTGAATCCCTGGATTTTTAGCTAAATTTTTACTTTATAAAAAAAAAAAAAAAAAAAAAAGGAATGGGTTGAGTACTAGCTGGTCTTCCTAATGAGTGCAACACTATTAACACCAAAACTTTCTAAAATAAACTGGTTGTTGCATCTCACACCAAGTTAAGACAGCCAGCTTTTCACATATACAGTGGAAAAAAAATAAATAAAAACTTGTGTTACAAAGATGTAGAGATGTATAGACTTGTTTTGAAGTCTAACTTAATTTGCTGCTTTTCAGTAGCAATTTTAGGTAGCAATTACGGAGATTCCTTCTGTAAGTTACTGAAATCTCTCATTATACTTACCTAACATTATAAAATATGTCACCAACAGTGATTATAATACAGGTGTACAAGGAGCTCTGAGAACAAGTCCACAAAAATCAAAATGATAAAAATTTGGTCATTGGTTCGTTCTCACATTCAAGGTCATCTTCTCTGGCGTTTCCTGACAGTTTCCAGCCTGATTTATATTTAGATCCCTGGAAATCCCATTTTGACCACTTGGGCTGTGACCTCCATTTCACCACGGACCTCAAATTTGCCCAGAGGGCAAACAACTTCTGTTTCACACTGACCTGAATTTGTGTGTCCAGCTACATTTGGAGTACGTTTCAGCCGTTTTTAGTTGAAGAATCTACAATTTCTAAGCAGAAATCCAGTGACCAATCCAGACGAACAGTTTTAAGGGGACATAACGGGACACAACTCTCACTGTGTGTGACAGAAAGATAAAGAAGCAAAGGGAGATGTGCAAACCAGCATGGGTGTACACTCACTGGACACTTTATTAGGTACACCTTGCTAATATTGGGTTGTACCCCCTTTTGCCTTCAAAACTTCCTTAATTCTTTATTTCACAGACTCAAGGTGTTTGAAATATTCCTTAGATAAGTCAGTCCATACTGAAATTATCGCATCACGCAGTTGCTGCAGATGTGTCGGCTGCATATCATAATGTGAAGGATATGCAGCCGAAAGGTGCATATCATTTGCATTAAAAGGTGCTCTATTGGATCGAGATATGGTGACTGTGGAAATCACTTCAGTACAATAAACTCATTGTCATGTTCACAAAACCAGTTGTGTGAATTGGAATCACTAGATCATAAGTTTCTGAAATATAAAAAAAATATATAAAAATACCAACAACCACGCCACGTTCCAAAATAAACACCTTTACCCCAATTCTGATGCTCGGTTTGAACTTCAGCAGGTTGTCTTCACTACGTCTGCATGCTTAAATGCATTGAGTTGCTGACATGTGATTGGCTGCTTAGATATTTTCATTAACGGGCAGTTGAATAGGTGTATCTAATAAAGTGCCTGGTGAGTGTATATAGCAATACCTAACTGCATTCTAGACAAGTGTGTTGATACCATTACACAAAGGAAAAAAAGACTGTTTGTGCTAGCACTGCAAACGTTAGCCACACTGGGCAAACTAAAAATCTGACAGTGTGTGCAATGCGACACACTTCAGTGACATTTAAGTTATGATTTGATTAGGAATAATTTAAATATTTTCAAATGGCTCTTAAATACACAAGCAATACTTTGTATGGAAAATATTTGAAAAGTCTAACGATAAGATTAATTTTCTTACTTGTCCACTCATCTGATTTTGTTCTCATAAATAAATGACTAGTGAATTAGTCCCCAAATCTTGATAAAACATGGTCAATGAATGGGCTCATGTTGTCAGTGAATGGTGAAGTGAGTGAACAGAATTTTCAACTATTCAACATAGTCCCATGAATTCCATTTACAGCAGAAGATGGTTTGTAAACCACATACTGCTAGTGCTGTTTCAAATGGCACATCTACCATAATTTATTGGCAACCTGTGAGTTTTTGAAGAACACTGATGAGTAAGACCTGATTTAGACTTCTGCGCTGAATCTTTGTAAAGCCTACAACATAACCTACGTAAGTGGCTGACGCTGTTGCCAGCATTTATGCTTGTGCGAGGTGCTTTATGTGTTAATTACCGTGTAGTCGTGTCCTGCTGGTTTACATGCGGTGCCAGCCAGTAGAAACAAATAAAATGCTGGGACTTTTTCCCCTCCCGGGTCCTTGCTCTTTGTTGTGGTCAGTTTTTAAAAATTTTTTTCCTGGCTACACATTTGTCCTTCTAGTTTTACTACTTCTTTGTACTGTCCCTCACATTCATTCTGAAAGTTTCAACAGGAATTTACTGACATTAGTGAGTCCTTATATTGATGCTATGATTATTATTCCTTATGTTGAGGTGATAATTGTTAATCTCACACTGATAAATTCAAAAACAGCAGTAAAAAAGTAGCTGGAAATACACAGGATGAATCAATGGTGCTGAACAGGTTCAATCACAATTGTTGGGGGCTGCGTCAACCTGACGTGTGGTTACATTTCTTGGGAGATTCACGTCAGGCTAAGGCGCAGGATTCAGGGGGGTTTCTGGTTACAGGATAGATTTCCCCCTGAAGCATAAATCCCCAGTGAGATCAGCCAACAGCTGGGCAACCTCCTGTAGCGCTGTTTCACAAATGTTAACCAATCTTGTTTTGTGACACATTAAATTATCAAAGTAATAAAAAAATATATATACTTGCTTTGTTTTATCTTGAGTTTGGGAAGTGGAAATCATGGTAGGAGGTAGCTCAGAGTAGCTCATTTAAAAACAATCTAAGAAATGGATGTACACAGCTCATTTTTAGGACTGACCTGTGAACCTTGAACTTGAGCTTGTTAATTTTAATTTGTGTGAACTGAACTTTGAGCTAGCAGTTGTAGTGTGAACAATACTATTTGTGTGTGTGTGGTATTTTAAACTGCTGTTTAACATACAGCTTATCCATCCATCCATTCTCTTCCGCTTATCCTGGGGGGCTGGAGCCTATCCCAGCTGTCATAGGGCGAGAGGCAGGGTACAACCTGTACAGGTTGCCAACCTGTCACAGGGCTAACATAGAGAGAGAGAGGGACAACCATTCACACCTATGGACAATTTAGAATCACCAGTTAACCTAACCCCAGTAACCACCATGCAACCATACAGCCTATAGATGGAAAATGTTGTTTTCTTAGTCCAACCAGGACGTCACTGCTCTAACACCACTGACGAGAATAAACATTTGCTTTCCGAGGTAGAAAACCCATACAAGGATAGACATTGAAAACATAAAAGAGGAATCTCCTTTTAAATTCAGTGTTTTCAAAGATGGAAAAGCCAGCACTGAGTCGGCAGATATTTCTTCAAGGTTCTGCCTAATTCAGGTTTTCTGAATTGATGCAGCCAGCTTTCATATTTTACATCATTTAATCTTTATTTCTACAACCCACTGTGTGAAATAACGCATTTAAAAGTGAAGGTTATGTGTGAACAAAACTCAAATGTGCATAAAACTGGCCCTGATGCCACGGCCATACTGTTCTATTGCACCTATTTTAAGCATTACAATGCTCCAAATTTGATTAAAAAAAAACCCCAAAAAAAAAACAAACCCAAAAGACCAAACTATGACCCATGCACTGACTGACCGCTTGGAAAAGCTGCAGTACTAGTTAAAAGTTTGGACACACTCACCCATTCATATAAATGGGTGAGTATGTTCAAACTTTTGACTGGTGCTGAACACCAGGTCATGGAGACATTGTCACTTGTGGTAACCTTTCCACAGGGGACAGGAACACCATGACATTTAGAGTCATATTTGGCCTTAGTGGTTATGGTCATCTCTTGCAGTGTTCCATGCTCTGCTGAAACTGAGGAGTAAGCATTCCTTAAATAACCGTGGCGCTGGCAAAAGCCAACCAGCTTCACGCAACAAAATCCCCACCCAGATTCTATTACTTCCCATACCATTCCTATAAGGTTTGAGACAGGGTTAGGTGCCCAAAGCCTTCAGCTTGCCACCACAAGCACTTAAATTAAGAATTCTTCACCATTAAAACTCACTTTTTAAAATAAAAGTATTATGTTTGCAGATAAAGAAAAACAAAGGGTGACAATTATTCACCCATGACAGAGAAATTTTAGTATTCAAAATTATCTAGAGAAGACAGACAAGTATGCACAGGAGCTGCAGCTCATCCAACAGTACCGAGGACAGTTGTGTGCCAGCAACCAAATCGGAGTTAATTACATCTCACATATACAATGCATAAATTAAATTCTGGACAGCAATCTGGAGCAATTCAATAACTGTCTATTCTGACAATTTCACAGGCAAAACATGGCTTTTGTTACACTTATTAGACAGACCCAGCTTTAGGTATTGAACATAGTCACATTACAACTTCTTATTAATTTCAAGGCTTCAAGTAAATAAAATTTGCAATATATTCCACATAATGCAGAGCATCACAAGATGAGTGCCCGCAGTGATGTTTGTCCTTATAATACAAAATTCATACCCTTCTATTAGAATCAAATTCACTACAAGAAAAAAAAAAAGACTTGTCAGATGCCACTGGGATGAGATAACCCACCACCAGTGGTACTCCTGGTTTAGGTTAGTTTGATGTTAAATTTCAGCACCTTTGTAAATTATATATCATTACCACCTGATGTTGTGTTACTTGTCTAGATAGAGTGAGAAAGTCCAAAAAATCATGACAGTTTATGACAGTGATGTAAAAGTGAATTAGCAGCAGGTTTGCAGTCTAGACAAAGGTCAACTGGGTATTTCTATTGTCAAAACAGTGGGGTGAGGTGGGTCTGTGTACTGTATGTGTATGCATAAAATTGTATGAGGGCCTTTCAACTAAAGGCTGTCTATTTAATGGATGGACATGTTCCTAAAACCTCTAATGTTATACATGTTGCTCGCAATCTCACATATTGATCTCTTATAGATGGTCATTTCTTACTGAACACAGACTACGGAAATTTAAAACAAACACCCAAAAATGTAATAACTTTGTAAAATGTTTGTCATCTCTGTTGAAGGATGCTGAAAGATGTCCTATAGATTTTACATCTGAAAAAAGCTTTTGTTAAAAAAAACAAAACAAAAAACTTAAGCACTACAGCAACGCACTAGTCAAACTGTATAACACTGCTATAACAACAGTCATGCAGATGTAATTAAAAACTTATCTGTACTCTTTATAACCTTCAGCTTGGTGATGCCTGGCTGGCTTACTCATTTCCTTGCTTATGTCACGGCTGGTAAAAAAAAGAAAACATGAGTCTCTGCTGGCAGTCCCGCAGCAGAAGCTCCAGTTCACTATGTCCTCAGATGTACCAACAGAAAAAACCCAGCTGACAGTCATGTCTCATACAGGAAGCAGTCAGTACACTACCATTGCTGCTTGATGATTGTTGCACAATGCAACAAGAAATACTTTGTAAGATTAATACGGCGATTCTGACTACTAAACAAACTGAATCAGCTTTCCATCAGGTCCCACGTTTTGCCAGTTTAGAGGGGAAAGTGATCAATAAGCCTTTAAAAAATGTTTTGCTCTCCTACAATGCATAAGCATGTAGTGACTTTACAGTGACACAATTAAGAGTTCACCTCTCTTCCTCTTCCTTTTCCAGCTCACCCCAGCAGTTGGGTGCCAGCCAGTGTTTGAATAATCAGGAAGCCAACTCTCAGGCAAGAAAAAAAAAAATTTAAAAAAAGAAAGCAACACTGAAGGCAATTTATGTTCAGGTTTGGGGTAGTGGCACAAGTGATAGGGATGTTTCCGAGAAACAAAAGCAGAGATATACTGTAGGAACCAAAGTGAGAGAAAACTGCACATAGCTTCAGTCTCTCAAGTTGATTTCTTCTTTATTAAAATGAACGCAGAGTTCTTGTATTTATGAGCTAATGAAAGCTGATTAAAAAAAAACAAAAAACAAAACAAAACAAAAAAACAACCACAAGCAAATAAGAAGCCCAAAGCTCTATTGATGTCTGTCCAACAAATCGTAAGAAGACATTCTCAGAGTTTGGTGAAATGTGGTCTGTAATACATTTGCACTGCTCATTAGTCCCTTTGTTTGAATTTCAATCAAGTGCTTTTAAATACATATAGCTCTGAGCTCTCATTTGTGTATTTAATGCAGCAGACACCTGCCATTACTAACATAAGGTCGCACACCTATGCCTGACTGTTCGTTGTCACACGGGTGATTAAATGAATGCTCATCATCTGTCGTATGAAGCTGCTGTAACTGGGCTTCATCAAAAGCTGTTGAAGTCATAATTCCCAATTGCCTCTGCAGTCCTCGTGCCTTCATAACAAAAGAGAAGGCTGTATTGCCAAATAGCCAATCCAAAGTAAAAAAGGGAGAGCTCAAATACAGCTGACCTTAGAGACACCCGTCAACACAAAAAGTCTAAATGCTATTCAAACAGTTGTGCTCACCAAGAGCCCCACAATGAGGCAGCAATGTTTTTATCACCTTACTGCTCTGAACCCTCAACACAAGAAAACCACTCACTTCTCTATACTATGCACACTCAGTAGCATAGTCATTCAAACTGTGAGTAAGGGTAAGTCCAACAACAGGGAAAAAGATAAGCTTACAATGAATTGTACGAGTTTAGTAATAGGTCTGCATGTCAGTTCGAGCCACTTGCACAAGAGCATCTTGACAAACGTATGTTTTAGAAAAACATGTTTAACTTCCAGTCTTCTGCCATCTATATTAGTCAACTGCACCAAAAAAAAAAAAAAAAGAGCAGACCAAATTCCTGTTTACTCTGGGTCTTGTAAAGTGACTTTTTTAAGTATATAAATATAAATTTGTGCCTTTGCAGATTTGGAAGAACACTGGGCAGCATTTTATCCTCATGAAAAGCTCTGCCAGTTCAGTGTTTGGACTCCATTTCTGGAGGTAGCAACAACCAGCTGCCTCCCAAGAGAATTTCTAGTCCCACAGTAAAGACAGCAACTCAGACATTTTGGAGATCAGCTGGCGACAGCACTCCTTCTGCTCTGTAACCTCCCAGAGTTGATAGAGGACTGCCACAACATTCACCTGGCCAGTGAACCTACTGGAAGGTCAGTGGTTCTCTAACTGTGTAATGGGTACTGGTAAGTTAGAGTCACTACAGATAGGGCATGGAGAACCAGGTGAAAAATATGAAGGGTTTGGTTTTCATGAGGGAAAATAATCATCACATACTTGATTAAGAAGACCTCTTTCTACAACTAGTAGCCACCCAATTACATGTCACACTTTTACTGTTCTGGTTTATCAGCTGCAGTCCTGCTGTACACAGCCACTGAAGCTGGCGATAAGGCCCTTTCCCCCTGGCCTGCCAGGTTTTCCCTGTCAAATATTTATAGAAGCTGAAACGTTAGATGGCCACCATCAGACTTAAAGCTCTGGACACAAGAAGCCGAGCAAGCAAGACGCAGCAACAGCAAAAACCAATTCAGAAATCAGACCTTCATTTCTGTCTCTTGCTTTATTTAAACCCACAACTGACAAATTACGGAGCTGAATCAAATGTCTAATAAGTTCGGTGCAAATTCTTAAGCTGTTTATTGAACATGATGAGCATTTACTGGGGGTGGGGGGTTAAATGGTCAGAAAGAAAGAGATCGTTCGCATGAATACTGGAGTACTTTTCCAAAGTATTCACAAGCAGGCCAACGTTTTCAGCGAGATAAAGTGAGCGGACAGGGTTCAGATATACGACGGTACCATTTACCCTCATGTGTGGGCAGTTGCTGGCTAGTTTAGCTAGCCAGGTTTGCCAAAAAAGAAAAAGAAATGACAGGCGTAACAAACTTTCTGGAAACATCTGTACACACGCCTTAAATTGATAATTTTTCAGTGAAAATTCTTGTAGATTATAAGAGACATTCTGGCAGAACAAGTCGTCATCAATCAACAAACAAAACAAATAAAAAACAAAAAATAAACACCCTAATACCATACAATAACCGGAGCTGTGTATCCAGTGGCACTGAGCTTGATATTTGCTGAACAGTCGGTGTGAAATGAGTCTGGGTGTATCTACGAAAACGCTGAAAATCTACATATCAGTCAACATCAGTCAGTCGACAGCTGGTGGTCGCTAAACTACACACTTATCAAACCAAACTAGCCAGGCTGCTGCGGCTGTGGATCGCAGCATGAAGGTAGCGGCGGTAGCAGCAGCAGACAGAGTGGGGACTGACCTCACTCCGCCTGTCACAGCCACCAGGACGGACTTCAGTCGCAAACCAAAATGTCACGGTACCGAAAAAGGCCGTTTACCTTGCTGCTCTGGTAGCCTTCAAACGCCCTCAGTGCGCTGTCAGTGAGTTTAACGTGAAAGACGGAGACATTGCTACCATTGCTCACTCTTCCACAGGACAGTCCGTAACACTGCTCCTCCTTCAGCGCCGCCATCTTGCTATCGTTCCCACCACGCGCACGGACGCACTGTGTCGTAAAGCGAGCGCTCCCGGTGCTTTTCAACGAGTATTCAATGACCGCTCACTGATGATGAAGTCAGCGAGCAATGAAATAAGGAAGCCCTGTGGGCAAATCGTGTATTTTTATGGAAAAATAATAGTAATATTTCACATAACGTCATACCTGTCGTAATGTAATATTGTTGTAATATACAGTTGTACTGCAATAAGTTAGGCAATTGTGTGTTGTTGACTTGAAAAAATACTTTTAATACTTAAAACTCATTGAAAACATATGAATTAGATTTTTCATGATTGTTTTGTAATTACATGTTATTTTATCAACGAGCGACAAAATTTACAATGACTACATGAACCAGCACTGCCCTGCAGAAACGCGTAGGTAGAGGGAAACGACAGGTCATCAAATTACGTCAGCGAAACGTCAGTGTCTGAAGGAAAGAACATGCACATACACACGCACACCATCATGATTTGGGTATATTGACAACACATGGGAATGTCCACTTGTCAACCCATAACAGAGAGGACATGTAAACTGAATGTACCTCTGATTTTACAGTCTCCTGTGATGTTTTGGCTTCACAGGCACTACAGATGTGATGTTTGCTTTGAGAGTGTTGATAGATAAGTATAGAGAAGGTCAGAAGGAGCTGCACTGTGTCTTTGTGGATCTGGAGAAAGTATATGATAGGGTGCCAAGAGAGGAAGTGCAGTACTGTGAGAGGAAGTCAGGAGTGACAGAAGTATGCGAGACTGGTGCAGGATCGGTATGGAGACAGTGGTGACATCAGAGACTGGCTCTGAGCCCCTTTGCAGTGGTGATGGACAGATTGACAGATGAAGTCAGGTAGAAGTCTTTATGGACTGCAACACTAACAGAAAACATTGTGATCTTTAGTGGGAGTAGGTGGAGGTATGGACTGGAGAGAAGAGGAAAGAAAGTGTGCATGAATGAGAGGGGGGCAGGTGCAAGGTAACAGTGAATCTGCAACACGTAGTGAGTTTAAATACCTGAGGTCAGTCATCCAAAGCAATGGACAGAACCCAAGAGAGGTGAAGAAGAAAGTGCAGGCACAGTGGAGTGAGTGGAGAGAAGTGTGAAGAGTGATTTGTGCCAGATAGCAAGAGTGAAAGGGAAGATGGTAGCAAGACCTGCTATGATGTGTAGTTTGGAGATGGTGGCACTGATGAAAAGACAGGAGGCCAAGGGTGAGACGAGATGACAGATTGTCTGCTGTTGCAAAACCTAAAGGGAGCTGCTGAAAGAAGAAAAGCTGTGATGGACTGGCAACCTGTCCAGGGCATACCCTACCCCTTGCCCTATGACAGCTGGGCAAGGCTCCAGCCCAAGCACAATCCTGATCTGGATAAGCAGAAGAAAACGGATGGATGGATGGATGATCAGGAATGTGTTTAAATCCTCCAAGTCCATTATAAGACACAACTATAGCAGAAAAGACCAGCTGCAATCCCTGCGTGAATTCAGTCCATAACTGTTGATACTTGTGAAATACACTGGTAGAAATTGACAATAATACAAAAAGGAAACTGTAGTTTCATGACAGACATGTTTTATTGTGATGAATACAAAATTAACAAATGCAGTGAATATCAGGTACTTTCCTGACAAATTAGTTTAATCGGCAAGTGTTAAGAGTTGATGCCACATTGGCGCAACTAACAGCTACTCTGACGAAGCCACAGATTTGGTGGAATCACATTTACTCTAGGTAGGAAAGCAATGGTCATTAACACTGACATAAATTAACATCTAATGGAACTTAATTTAAGGCAAACTACATAGGCAAAAAAATAATAATTACAAAGGAGAACACCCACGCACACAATCAACATGGCATTTAAAGAATAATCCTTCATTTGGTCTCAATCATAACATTGAGGTATAATGACTGAATTTGAAAAAATAAACTCATCTTTCACCCGTCCACTGAGAAACTATACTCTGCTCTTAATTTAAAGGGAACAAGTGCATCTCAATTAGAAAAAAAATTTAACAACTCCTGAAAATGACTATTTTAACTGATGGCTGAATGAAGGTATACACGAGTGACTGAATAAGTCCAATATAGCATTCACTAAATAAGGTATACTGCCTTTGATTGTTGCTGTCAAAATTGTCAGAGAGGTCTTGACTCAAGACTGCTACACGAACAACCTAAGCATATAGAAAGACTGCAGTACCGCTCTACAGGTGTTTCGACAACAGGTGTATGCATGTGTAGAATCGGTACAGAAAGTGACAGAGGTAGTGCACAATGCCAGATATTTTACCATCACACGGACCTCAAATTGTAGAGCATCATTTGACACAAATCGTTGTGCCATAATAAATAGTATTTCAAATATACAATCTGACACTTTTAAACTATAGCAACAAACATAGGAACATTTCAAAACAGCCATTTTTTTTTAAAAATGGGAAATACTCATTATTAAATACCTTCTATCTTAAAACGTTTTTACATGTTTTTCACTTCAGTGTTCGAATAATCAGTTTTAACAACCAGACTGAAAAAGCAATGGCAGCAAAAGAAAAGTGATTCAAAATGAAAATGTGACAGCTATTTATAAACCTGCACATTTACAAGACTGGAAACGCATTTCCCATATGCAATTACTGATGACTTAGAATTTGTCACAAAGTTCTCAAACATAGCAGAGAGGCGAGAGTGACAGTGAAGAGGCAACTGACCAACTGACATTTCCACCTCCTGTGACCAAAGGTCAGAAGGCACTGTCAGATGTGCTTTTGTGTTTAGGCTCTCCTACTGTGGGGTACTGGTCAGGCCATCAACTACATGTTCGCATTAATTTCTAGCAGCTATGACAACGGATAAAGCTACACCGCCGATGGCTACTGCAGTGGCACCAAAAAGCCATTTCCAGCTGAAACCCTGGGGAAATAAAAGCAGAGAGCGCATGTTAAGTAGGTTGAATAATTTGAAGACACATTGAAAAGCTCAAAAGCAAGATTTTCCATTATTGATGGGCAGTATTTTTTTTAACACTACGATTCTCAAACTGTGGAGGCCCCACTGGGGTGAAACTACATTGCAAGAATTGGATTTTTTCAAGGATCAACAAACAAGAGTTTGATGCTTTAATGCCAAACTTAAGTTAACCTTTTATTGATGATTGCTAAAACACCAGATGGTGTGGGGCGAGCCAGAAAGTGTTTCAGATCCACGGCTTTGACTCAGGTAATAACCGTCTCACCCATGAAGACTTGGCCTGTGGTTTCTGTGTGCTGTTATTAGAGGGGTTTCCAAGCATCTTCTTATACATGGCCTGCTCTGCCCCCCTCTGCTCCGAGTGCTTCTTCACCAGCTTGGAGAGCTCAGAATGGATTGTCTGTACAGAAAAGACAAGACAATTAGATGATGCAGGCTCCAGTCCAAATTCAAAGCCGCTCTTCTGTCTACCGTACCTGCTGGCATGTAGGAAACAAAGCTAAACGACTCAGTAACAACTCAAGACTGATTTCTGTATTCCACACGTGTCAGGATGACAACAAGCAGAAAATACAGTATCACAAAGTTTTTCAAGAGGAATATGACCAGTATTTCCTCCCACCCTTTTATAGGTAGAATATATTGATTAAACACTTAATAGAATCCTGGGGAAAAAAGGAAAAATTTATGTATGCATGTTTTTTGTCTTCTAGAAATTACAGACTTACTTCACAAAATCAGTCTGTCATTTTGCCCACATGGAGACAATTATTCCAGGATATGGGTTTAGTTATTGTTCCAGGATGGTCTACAACATGAGTCACTTTGCTGCTTATAAAGCTGGTGAGTGACTAAGCAAACCAGTGTTTTCAGACATGAAAACTTTTTTGCTTGGTTTGAGAAAAAAAAATCATAAGAAAGGCTGAGTTAACAGCTATGTTCACTTAGCTGTATATTTTAGTCTAGCCTACCTACGAAGCTCTGAGGATAGTCCACGTTTCTAGCCAGACAATTTGTCTGTTTCCACTATGACACTGTTGGCAAGTTGGCACCATTATGGTACAATCAACTACTTACCAAAGAGACAAAAATGACAGCAGACTAACTTGTCCCTGCGGGAAATGATAACAGTAAACAAATCAAACATGTAACATCCTGTCCTAGCAGCATCTGTGTGTCTAAACACTGCGCTGAGACAGTATGAGGCTAGCTAAATTGGAACTGTCATATCTGTATGTCTTTTCAAAAAAGTAAATAGACAGGAAAATCATCTCTCATACATCCGAGCTTGAGATGGGGGTGTGAATGGCTGACACTAGTGTATATATATAAAAAAAAAAAACTGCAGACAGTGTCTGTTAGAGAAGAGGACGACAGTGCGTCATCTTGTCACTTTATAACGCCTGCGCCTGTTGAAGACCGCCTCATTTATTATAACGAGAGCATCGCTGTATTGTCACTGAGGCGCACCAACGCATCTTGCTGTTAGAACATGGGGTTATTTAAGGAGTCTTTTCAATTTTTCTAGCATATTTTAGCATTAAAAAAGGGAACTCTAACACCAGATTAGAAACATTGTTACACACACACACACATACACACACGCACGAGGATGACAGTTATGAAATCTGGATTTTTTTCTTTTAATTTTATTCTCATTTGTTTCAGTTACTAGTTTTGGCCTTTGGTAAGTTTAATTTAATTTTAATAATTCTTGTTTATTCATCTTTGTACTTGTGCTAGATATGCAGAGATCAGATATTTAGCTATATTTCCCAACTACATACACAAAGCCATTAACTTTGCAATTCATCCAAGATACACCATTATAAAATGAAACACTTCATTATACTTGCACTGTGTGTGTTGGCTGAAAAGAGGTATGCAGGCCATGTGCTGTTTGACAGATTTGTGTAGGACTGAAGTGGGGAGTTCTGGGCACGAGTACCAAGCTGCTGCAGCTTACAGCTGATCCAAGAAGCCCACACATTTAGACGAGTTTTGTCAAACAGCCTTGCGTAGCCAAAGATCCATATATACCCAGTTGTATAAGCAGAGGATCAGAAACAGTGTCTATGTGTTAAATACGGCTTGAGTACAATCTATTTACAGCAACATTGTGAAAAGAGATCCCTTAAAATTGATCAATCTGTGCAACAAATAAAGTTATCCTTTACCCTAGAGCCCCATCTACTGGCCATATTGAACAGACTGTAATTTCTCCACACCACAAGATGTATTCTACTCAGCATCAATGACATGAAGTCCAAAGTACCTTGTTGCTTGGTTCCAGTTTCAGTGCCTTCCTCAAAGTTTGAATGGCTTCTGTGTATTCACCTTGCAAGGCCAGTACCTAAAGAAAAGACAATTAACTGTTAAAGAGAACCAACCAGTTTATCAACAGAAAGAAAGTGAAAGCGCGAGAGCTATGTGCACCTTGCCCATGCGGAAAAGTGCTTTTATGTTGTCTGGCTGGTGTTCGAGTGCTGAGACGCAAGATTTGAGCGCTGCATCGTAGTGGTCTAGTTTCAGCTGAGAAGCAGCCATGTTGTTTAGACACTTCACTTTCACATCCAAAAGCTCACTCTCCTCCTCAGGGCTGATGTCAACTACCACAGAAACAAAAGAAGAAGAAGAAAAACAAAAAAAGAGAACAGCACAAATTACACTGGTGGAGCATCAGTTAAATCAATAAGGTTTAAAATGTCTTTTTCTAAGATCGCTAAATCTAAAACCTACAGGAATGCATCATCAGAGTAAGCCTCAGCAGACAGCGAAGACTGACTAGATCTCACCTTTAGAACTAGACTCTGTAATCTGCAGGGCAATGCTATACGAGTTGACAGCAAAAGCATAGTCTCCACGCTGATAATGGGCATTGCCCCGCTCTCTCTTTTGGCTGGCCAGGGCAATCTTTTCTGCAGGGGGCAGCAGCTCCAGGTCTGGAGCATCAGTAGCTTCCAGTAGTTTCACTTCTAGGGACAGCTCAGCATTTGGAGGAACTGCAGGTTCGAGACTGGAAAAGAGAAGAAAAACAATCAAATTTAGGGGTTGAGACCATAAGAAACAATAATCACTGGACTACACAAAAGAGACTTCACCTATCACATGTCCCTGCAGAGGATGTAAAACTGCACTCTTTTGGTTAAAGTCAACAATGGTGTTTACATCCATTTTTCCTAACAGTAAAAAGTAGGTTTAACTTTGAAAATGCAGCATTTGTATCTATCTAATTCAGGGATCCTCAAATCCAGGCCTCGAGGGCCGCTGTCCTGCAGGTTTTAGATGTGTCCCTGATCCAACACACCTGAGTCAGATGGCTGAGTTACCTCCTCAGTATGCAGGCGAGTCCTGCTAAAGACTTCTATATTTGACTCAGGTGTGTTGAAGCAGAGACACATCTAAAACCTGCAGGACACCGGCCCTCGAGGACTGGAGCTGAGGATCCCTGATCTAATTAATCTACATCTAATCTAATTCTACATTACATGTGCATTTCAGACATTTTTTTGCCAGACAAATCAAGAGTATTTTCACTCATGGTCCCTTTCAAACCCCTCAAAATGTACCTCATTTGTTAAGCTATCCAAATCTACCTGCCCCCATGGGAAAAGGAGGTCACAAAAGAGTCCAGAACATCTAAAGAACTGAAGGCCTCACTTGCCTCAGTTAAGGTCAGAGTTCATGATTCAACAATAAAATAAAAAAAGACTGGGCAAAAATGGCATCCATGGGAGAGTTTCCAGGAAAAACCACTGCTGATCAAAAAGACCACAAAGACTCGTCTCACATTTGCCAAAAAACATCTTGATGAGCCCCAAGACCTTTGGGAAAACATTCTGTGGACTGATGAGGCATAACGTGAACTTTTTTGGAAGGTTTGCATCTGGTGTAAAACTAACACAGCACTTCATGAAGAGAACATCCCAACAGTCAAAGGTGGTGGTATTGTGATGGTCTGGGGCTGCTTTGCTGCTTCAGGACCTGGACAATTTACCTTTATTGTTGGAACCATGAATTCTGCTCTCTACCAGAAAATCCTGAAGGAGAATGTACGGCTATCAGCTCGTGCCCTGAAGCTCAAGCGCACTTGGGTTATGCAGCAGGACAATGATCCAACAGACACCAAGAAGTTTACCTCCGAATGGCTCAAAAAACCCAAAATGAAGGTTTTGGAGGGGTGAAGTCAAAGTCTGGACTTAAATTTGATTGAGATGCTTTGGCATGACCTTAAACAGGCCGTTCATGCTTGAAAACCCAGCAGTGTGGCCTAATTAAAACAATTCTGTAAAGAAAAGTGGGCAACTAAGTTAAGCTGAACCTCATTATAAACCATTTTGTAACCAATTACAGCCAATAATTATTTAATAGAACTGCATGTAATGACTAATGTCATAATATTTCTATCATTTTTTTTCTAGAATCCTGCCAATACATCAGCCAATATTAGCTATGTGCTGATATATGAGCATTTATAAAAGCCAATAAATGCAAAATTTAAAAGAAGAAACTGGAGAAACACCCTTCAAACATGTCATGAGTGTTCGCGTTGCATAATTTGCCCACCAGAGGGCACTCTGCAACGTCCCTGTTGCCAACACACAAATGAGTAATCCATGACTTGTTGTGGCAATAAATAAAGATTATTTTTAACCTGCATTGTCATATTATCTTAGTACACACTCACATTTACCTACACAGAACAAATATTAGCGAAATCTGTTTGATTTGTGTGTCTGAAAGAAAACAAATATCAGTCGATATATCAAATTTTTCTTAAAAATCCTATATCAGTCAGGTTCTAATTATTTCCCCTTTAATCACTTAGTTGTTGTATCTGAAGTGTTTGGGTTTAACAAAATTTTATAATGAGAAATGGTGATACAAGCAAATATCTGAGCTCTCCACAGGGTGATTAGAAAGTGGACTTAGGCTCCATCAGACAAGTAGACAAGACAGAGAACTGAAACCCCCTTTCAAATGAACTGAAAATGTGAACACAAAAGTGTCTGTTGTTACACTTTAATAGGAAAGAGTTTGGATTATTTAAAAATAACTAAATGTACAAACAACCTAAAACACTTCTTTACCTTCCCCTGGCACCATATGCATATTTGGCATCAGTCTGGATGAGTGCCTTCTCTCCCATTTGCATTAGTTGTACTGTCAGATCCAGTGCCTAAAAAGGAGAAAAGCTCTTTTCAGAAAATGTCTTAAGGATACAATTACACATAAAGTGTACAAACTGTGCATGACCTTATGCAATTATCCTTTCCCACAACAAGACAACAAAAACTAATCCAACAGGTACCTGGATTACATCACTGTCTCCCAAAGTAAAAGAGAGGTCCGGCTTCTCTTCTAAAACTGTCCCATTCACTAGGCTTGTTTTGAGACGAATTTTCACATTCTGTCCTTTCTGAGGTCGGCTGTCTCGTCCTTCACCTTCCTCCAGGACTTTTTTCTTTAACTGGCCATTACCTGGAAACAGATACAGTCACAATGCTGGCTATTGTCCTGTGACTGTGGAGCAACTACAACATCTTGGGCTCAGTGTCGATCATTAACATTAACTTAAAACCTACTGCAGCACAACCTTCTAAAGACATGCATTACACCACAGTCTGTAATGTTACGGAGCACATGTTACATACCCAAAACATCGAGCCATTCATCGACTTGACCTGGGAGTTCTGGATCAGCGTTTTTCTTTTCTGAATGATTTGTATTTTTCCCCTTCCCTTCCCCGGCATCTTCCAGAGGAGGAGGTTCGTCGTCGTCAATGTCTTCCTCACCTAAAACTTCGAAATCTTCACCGCTGTCCAGCAGCGACGTTTTCACGTTCTTCTTCGCTGATGGTGCAATATCTCGGCTATCTGAAGAGTCCATGATTTCCTCTCTGTCAGTCATTAGAAGACCACTCTGAAAAAGAATACAGGGAACAACTTCAAAAATGATACCTTCCTGAATTCTTAATGTGTATATCCCCCCCAAAACGAGTCTTATTCAAGTTAAAGCCCATAAACAGTGTTTAAAAATCGGTCGGCTGCTGTCAGTCACATACCAGTGAGTTCATGTTATAGGCTAACAGCAGTGAAATTCAATTTTTCTTCCAGAATCGATCATGATTATTTATTACTTTAGCGTGACATGCTACGATTTCACCTCAACATTACCTAATAACTTGTTCTACAACAAGAAAACTAACCACACGTTTCTAGAAGTTTCTAACAAGTTGTCTTGCTGTCATGTGTACTCGCACGGCTGGAAAGCTGCTGCTAACACACGTTAGCCGAGGATGTTCAGCTAGCTAGCTGCTAGTTACTATTTATGAACGTAAAATGAGAGATTTTTTTTGTTGTCTTTCAGTGCTTACCGCTCCTTATACCAATCAATGGAATGAGTCAGCCTGAATGTTTTTGTAATAAAAGCTTGCATTAAAATAAACGAATGCTTACCCTGAAATTATGTATGAAGAACCGTGTTTTGATTCTGAGCAGTCTCCTTTAGCTCACAGTGGTGAAGTTAGGTTGCTGTTGGAGAACGTGAACCTAGCGAGAGCTGCCCGTGTAGAGCGGACCGATGTCAAACGGACTTCGCCACGATCTCTTAATAATCCTAACCATAGATATATATACATAGATACCGCATTGATCGCTGATTCGTATGCCCACGTCACCGCCATATTGGAGGGGGCAAAAGCGGCCACCATAACATGAGAGAGATGCTGCACTCTGAGTTTTTCGAAC
>JAVDPK010001452.1:0-19453 GCA_034780415.1 Cichlasoma orientale | reverse complement strand
CAATATGGCGGACACACAGTTACGTCGCATCAGCGGGTCGAACCACTCAACGAGGTATCTATGTATATATATCTATGATCCTAACAGGCTGCTTCCTGTTAACCTTGAGACCCTGAACGTTTATTGGATATTTCATGCTTATTCATAATTTACCCCAGAGGCATCCATACGCCTGCAGCTGCAATTTTTAATGATCTTTTGCAAGATTTTTTTTAAAACACCGATAAGCAAACCAAATGACATTAAATAAAAGAGCGTTTTTATCAGTCATTTAGGTGGAGAATTTACACACCAAGACTTTGTGATAAAGCTCTCTGGTTTGTTTTATTTTGAGTAATAAGCTACTCGTATTATTTATAAACAGTCTATGATTTACATATTCATAATTGCTAGAATTGTGTTTAATCAAAGCCCAAATATAAAAATCTGTTCTAGGTACCCTTAATCAAACAATGACAAACACTTAAGAGAGTAAAATTTATTTGAATACGAGTTTGATTCATCCTGTCTAGCTGATAGACAATATGGATATAAAGTTAAGGGTGAAAAGGACGCTTCCAGTGGAAATGTCCTTTCACTAATTAACATCATCAAGAACAAATACCTTTTAATACCTTTTACTGCGCAAATGTCTCGAGCCACCCCTCATTTCTTTACATTTTACCTGGAAAATGGGAAACCGGTGCAGCAATTTACTGAAACATGCAGGAAACACACATGGAAGTACAGTACACAATGGGCTTGAAAGTCAATATTTGGTATGACCACTCATATTCTTCAACACAGCTTGAACTCGATTACGTGAGCTTTCTTGAATGCACTGCCAATTTCCAAAGAAAAACTCTGAAAGATCTTCAGAAAGCCTGGAGAACTGCTGCTCAAGACCGCTTCAAAAAAAAAAGTCTGGCTCCTTGGAAGCAAAATGTAAAGAAATGAGGGGTGGCTCGAGATTTTTGCCCAGTACTGTATGTAAGATAAGTTAAATGAGAACTCAGAGGAAGAGAGTCAAACAACAAGGAAAAATCAAATGACATTTATTATTGATGCATCGTTTCTTTTTTGATAAGCAAATTATCTGTTTTTCTTTCAGTCTAAAGAAACTTTACAATATAAAGAAACATACAAAGAACATCTTTATTACCTACACAAGACACCTAAGTCCCTAAGACAAGATTCTGAACTATCCTACCATGAAATACAAAGCAAACCCAAGAGACAGACTGCTTCATATTGAATACTGCCGTGTCATCAGAAAGGACCATGAATGGTACAGGAGAATCATTTATACGCCCTTCCCCTGAATCCCCACCCCTCCCCGTCTGAATATAACCACCCCACCCGACCAGCAAATCTTCCTAATGGTACAGTATTATACATCACAATAGAAGTACAGAGATGGCCAACGATCGATATACACAGAGGACTGAGAGAGGATCAGTGAGAGAGCTTCAAACTATACAACGCTATTACAGGAGCGAATAGCAAAGGACACAGTTTTCCCCATAAGTATTACATTTTGATCTTCTTAATTTAAAATGAGGTTTTCCTTAAGTATTTTTTCCTTTTTAAAAGTTTTCTTAAATTGATAAAAATCCTTCATATTAAAAACTGCAATATGAGGTCACATGTTTTTTTTTTTTGTGAGAAGATGCCCTTTTTTGTTTGTTTTTGTAAAACTATTCACATGATTTTTTCCAAAATCAACAGCGACTTTTAACTGAAACACAAGGAGTCAAGGGCAGAGTGAGGACGCCACGGCTCATTTGCTTCTCTCTGTCCTGTCCTCTCTCTGTCCCGTCCTCCCTACCGTACATGCCTTAAGCATACAGTCTGCATTAAGTATGTCAATGTATTCTATACATTTAGCCATGTTTACTGTATTCTATAAATTTAGCCACATGAGCCAAATTGTCAGTGCATCCTTTCACTATGAAAAACATGGACAGTTCTATTTATAATTTACTTTCAGCTGTATTCATTGGTAGTGACTGACATATCAAAACATGTCAATGATATCAAAATGCATTATACAGTATTTACAAAAAAGGGAAATTAAAGGGTGGGGGTTGGAGGTGAGAGACTGGAGGGGGGGAGGCGTGTGTCACTGTATAAAAGGAACACTGGAGTGAGTGATTCCCAGGCCACTGATAACCAAACCCTGGAGATGTCCCTGTTTAATTCTGCGTACAATCTGTTCACATTGATATCAGGAAATTGATAAGTACATCACCATCACCCATAGAGGCTACACTGGTTGCTTAGTTATTGTTGGTTTGAACGCAGCTGTGATGCAAGTGCTGTAGCATGGTGCAATGAGAAATAATTTACCCCTCTGAAGCAGTGGTAGTGAGCGTTTATCAGAGACAAATTAAATAGCATACTATGTAACTGACTTTTTTTGTGTGCAGATTCTATGGGCTTTATTTTTTTTTCCTTTCTCAGTTTAATACATTTGAAATAAAAACAATCGGCTGAAAACAAACAAAATGGAAACTTATTCATTGCAAATGTTTCCTGTTGCTGTTCCTCTTCGCTAGATGGTTTATGAACCCTTGGGTGCATAACTCTGGTCCCATCATCAGCAATCCCACAGCGGCTCAGGGCACCTGGGTCCGTTATCCCATACATATGGGACTCTCTGAGGGAACTGTATGATGGGAACTCAACAGAGGCAGGTTTTTCACCCATTTAGGTTAAGAAGGTGGAAAAAGGATTTGTGATTTCAACCCAAACTTAAAGCACGGAAGGCTGCATGAGTGTATCCCACATTTCCTCCCAGTGTAAAAGGGAGTCGCTGGTGAGGGACCATAATGAATCCTGGGAGGAAGAAGGGGCCACATGGAGTCCACAAAAAGGATGAAATCAAACAAAGCGATGAAGGGTAGGGAACCACATTTCAGGAGTCACAGACAACTTGTAAATAACAAATAATAATAATAATAATAATAAAAAAAAGAAAACACAATACAAGCTAAATATGTTGTATTTACAGACGAGACCTAATTCATAGAAGAGACGAGTGGATTCACAAAATGCTCTCGGTCTCTGCCCATTACTGAATTACAAATGGCACCTGTCCTGATAATCACCTCAGGATGTCATCGGAACCATTTTCTACCAAAGAACAGGAAGTTGTGAGAAGGGTTAATTATTAAGACAGTACAGTTAGACATCTGATCATTCAGGTGCATCTACAGACACATTGTACCTGAAAACAGCATTGCTCTGAGCCTCAGCTATAACTGTATGGCTAGTTTTATCCGAGAAACGAACACCTCAATTATCCAATTACGCTTCCCGTGAAATTTAGGGAAAACATTTAGGAGGCAAATACGCAAACTACAAGTTCAGAGGATGTTTTGAGGAGAGGTATGTGAAGTGAGGCTGACTGTGACAGAAACGAGACAAACAACAAATAACCTAAAATTATGTAAACAGAAAGTCATTGTGCATTTTTCGAGCGTGTGCTTATTATTCTGTCATTGTTGCTGCTGCTGCTGCTGCTGCTGCTGAGATAAAATGTGCCCTTTACAGGAAATCATAACTACATTAGTCGAACAATATCAATTATGAAAATTAGAACAATAATATCAGCAACAACAAAAAATACAAACACTTAATGAAACCCATTCTTGCCCTAAAATAACATTATCAGTTCATGTTTTTTTAGCCAATCCTGCCACAGGAGCATAGCCCCGGGTCAGTCAACTACTGCATGCTCTCATTAGTTTTAATCAGTTTGATGTAAGAATAGGGTGATGGTGGGGTGGAGCTCAGTGTGGAGGGGCATCTTGATTGGGCCTGAATGCCACCCGTGAGGGCAGGTTTTGAGTTTGAGAAACACATGCTTGGGGCAGGTTCAGGGTCTCACAGCACTTGGGCCTTCGACAGGGCAAACAGGCGAGGAGAAGCGAAGAGGAGATCCTTCCTTCTGCTTGGAGGCCTTTTCATGCTCTCACACCCATTTTACAGGTGTTGGTGGGATGGGGGGCCTTGAGGGGAGTCCTGCTTTCCAGGGGAATCCCCAGGGGCTGTGTGGCACAGCACACCATCCACGAATAGGAGGAAGAGGGGGAGGAGGGTAATGCGAGACACATCAGAGTGGATGGGAAAGGGAGATTGAGATAAAGGGAGATGAAAAAGTAAAATAAAATAAAAGATTAAAAAAAAAAAAATCACACACTCATCGTCATGTTGGGTGAATACTGTAAAGAGAGAAAAAAAAAGAGAGGAAGGGGAGAAAAGATAAGCCAATACTATATTTATCTTGTTACACTATCCAGTTTAATATAAAAGCAGATCAACTACCTAAACTAAATGCCATGTCAAGTCCACCAGCCCTTTGCAGCAAACAGTACACATTACTCTTTCTAATTTATTTTGGATGTCAGTAAACCAAGCGTGCAGAGCAGAGCCCAGCCCAAAGAGAAAATGTTAGGCAGTTTGAGATCCCAGCGACAGTCCAGTCTGAAATTACGACAACCCCTCCATGCACCACAGAAAGCATAACGTGTGTTTTTGTCCATGCTTGTGTCTGTGCATGCTGTGTTTCTGTGTGCGAGTTTGGTAAAGCTGGGAACACAGGGTATGACCTGAAGGACTGTGCTCAATTTTGCCACAGGGGCTGATTTTCAAACCACGGAGATTTAGTTGCAGCGTGTGCAAAACAGAGTCCGGCTTCACAAACATAACATTTTAGACTGCTCTGTTAGCTCAGTATTAATTTAGCTCTCAGGTCAATGTAATGCAAGACAGACAGTTTCACAAAATTAAAGATGGACTTGTAGACCTGCAGGTTTTCCCAACAACTAACTCAGAAGTAAGCAATTTTACTGGAGACCATCGTATACATGTACTGACCAGTCAAGTTAAAAAAAAGAAAAAAAGAAAAAAGAAAAATACATTTTAAAAAGAAAGAAAGAAAAAAACACCAGCAGTGAATGTGGGAATTCGTTCGGAAAATTTACTCAACTTTTGCTGTAAATGAGTTCTGCCTGAGACAGCAAGCTAAAACAGACTAATTCAGACCTTTATCCATATTTATCTTTGTAAAACCAGGTCCAGGTTTTGGCATTAACAATCACCTAATGTGCGGTGGATTTCAATTTCTTTCCCCGCGAGTGAGTCTCATACCGGAGGGAAGAATCTGTATCAATTTTTTTTTTCTTCGTTTTGGGTTGCATGATATGGTACTCACACTTTCACTTTGGAATGGGTTTAAAAAGTTGCCTGCCATCTCGCCGTCATCCCGTGGAGTGCCGGGAGGATTGTTCATGCCTGCCATATTGTTGGGAGAATTCTATAAAGCAGACGAAACGCACCGGTAAGAATAAAGAACTCACGCGGACGGACAAAGCGATAAACACAGACCAGTCACTCTTACCTTTGGCAACCCATCCATGTCACCAGAGCCTGTGAAAAAAGAAAGTAAAGAATGAACTGATCCTTGTAATTAATTCAGTGTCAGTGCGGGACATCCAGAGCTAGCAAAAATAACGTGCCCTTCCACAACTAATGGCTTTTAATTAAGCTATTTTTTTCAGATACACATGAGCACCAACTCAGCTGGCTTCACTCATCACGCCTCATACCTCAACAGGATCAACTGGCCTACTCACTGCCCCACTAATTAGTTTTCCCTTTGCTCAACAGTGAGAGACAACACTTCCTCAATCTGCCATGAGAGGGCAGAGTCCACCTTCTAAAAGCCTATGCTCATGGAACGTCATAGGCTTCAATGTATAGACTCAAGAGCTTGTAGTGCATACACTGTACAGTATCTTTAGGTACGCACCTAGTGATCCGTTCATATGATGCTGATCCATCGCACCCATTCCACCCATGGGCCCATCAGGACCAGGTCCCATTGGGAACTAAAAAAAAACAAAGCAAAAACAAAACAAAGCAAAACATTAAAAGTCATTTTTTTATTTTATTTAACCCATAATCAAAAATTAGCATCAAGAGACTTTAAAGTCAAAATAGGTACACCTAAAAAAGGTACTTTATCTCAGTCTTTTTGCAGTTTAGGCAACATGATATGTTAACTGGTTGCTTTATAAAAATAAAATAAATAATATTACTGATATTATCAAAACTGAACAAAATGTCAATACGTACATTAGGTCTATTTCCACCAGGGCCGATGGGGTTCATCATTGTGTAGATGTTTTCACTTGAATTTGTTGAATCTACAAACAAAAGAGCAGTCGGACGTTTAGGCTGAATGTACAGTACTTTGCTCCTCCGAGGTTCCGAAGCGCTTACAGATAAAACTCTGGTGCTGCTGTCTCTGTGTTTATATATAAAATACAGTTACTATCAGCTGGATTTGATTATCCTTCACTATCTGGCACCAATTTCAGTAAACTTTGTCATTTTGTCGAATAGTTTTTGCGACAGTACAGGACAAAGACCATCTGTTAATCTGCCACTCAACCCACTCACTGCTCTCTGCAACGCGCAATGAAAAGAAACCCATCTTATTCCTGGAGATTAGCTGTTATACGGACACCCAAGCAACTTAGCATCAACCAGTACGTGCTGTGTTGCTCCTCGTGTGTGTGTGTGTGTCTGTCTGTCTGTCTGTTCTTAAAAGATTCAGAGGAGTGAGGTGACCTTGATCTGACATTGCAGGTAGAAATTTGTGAGCAGATAACTGAGAAAACCGTGAGAAAGATGAGTGACAAATTCAAAGACATGGGGCAGAGATGGATACAGCACATGCACAGCGCATGGGGTAGAGAAATCTTGCCCATTAGCGTTCCTGAATGCAGCTTTTGTTGTCGTGACTGAAGGAAGGGGGCAAATTTGAGCGTGAGGTGAGCACTTTTGCTGGCGGTTTATGTGTGTATGCGTGTGCACAGACTTGGTGACTGCGGTGGATTATGTTTTCCTTCACAGTGTAAGTGTGAGCAGGACCGCAAAGGGTTGCACGCCCCACAACACATCACAATAGAGGCATATAAATAATAAATTGTGGACACAAAAAGAAGCTTTTCACGAGCCATCAGAAACACAACATCTACAGGATGACGGCCCGCGGCGTTTTGTTTGCAGTCAATCCTCCACAGAGACGCCTTATTGATGGGTCAAAGCTGAAATGGATTAGTCAGTTGATTGTGTGCCTCTGCTTCCACATAATACAACTGTCTCGACACTAGAATATTTTTCAGTCTGTGCCTTAAGTAAAAGAAGAAAAAAAAAAAACTGTGACAAAGGATTTTTCATGAACATCACATTTGAGAGTACCACATAAAAGCGCATTCAGCGCAACAGTTTTTCTTTTTTTCATTTTTCAATATTTTACACTTAAAAATGCTCCTAAAGGCTCAATTCCTCAAGTATTTAGAGCCCGATCTCCGTCTACCAAAGAGAGATGAGTATCTGACGGAGAACAGGTTTGATGTTTCTTAGTCAAACCCTCCTTCAGTGAGCATTGGATTAAAGCAGGAATCAGAAGGGAAACTGAAATGTATAACTCACCTCCAGGGCTAGGCATGATGGGAGTTCCTGGTGGGCCGCCTCCCCCTGGAGGACCCTGAGGGGTGAGAGCAAGAGAAGGAGAGAAATGAGCACTGAGTGCATCTAGACAGCAGCGTGCCTGTTAGATATCATAGCATGACAGGTAATTTATGGCCCGTGGTTGAACACGAGTTCATGACGGGACACCTACCACATAGTTGCCTGGAGATGAAGATGAATAAGCTATCTGTGGGGAGAATAGACCCGAGGTGAAACAAAACATGAAGCACAGTTATTGTAAACACACTCAGTCATGTGGGCATGAAGATGTGAGAGAATGTGACTCACTGAGTTGGTGTTGGGGTTCGGCCATGGACCTCTTCCACCAGGACCCCTGGAAACGCAAACAGATGTGAGGATAAACGTGTTAAAATATTTCCATCAGATAAAAAAGTTACACACACACCACAAGGCGTGTTTTATTATTTCAAATAACAAATAATAATTCTTTATTTCGTTCATGTCGTAACATGATACAGCAGTTTTTTTCTTTTTTTTCCCTCCCATTTCCATCTCACATCATGATGTAATTGAAAGATTATTACGTAAGGACAGTCCATTAGTTGACATACACAAATGATCTAGAAAGAAGGTAAACTTAAGACTGATTTCTGAGATTTCAAATTTAATAGATCACTAAACAGCTGGCTATTCTGCTTACTGGGACTTTGAGGGAAAAGGGATGATTTTTATACTGCTAGAGGTAATGGTGAGCTCTGGGAACAAACCACTCAAACAGGACAAACATTCAGACTCTGAAACAGAAGACCAGTTTTTATTTATTTATTTTGTGTAATGGCATTTATTGCCACGTTTACTTTCTGAGTTTGACGGTTCTTTGTATGGTTGCGCTTCCCTTCACCTCCAGACTGTTTCTGTGCATCCACACAAATGTGGATCACACCTTTCTGGAGATTTATCATTCTATCTCTAAGCTGCCTTTCATTGCAAAAAAAAAAAAAAAAAAAGAAATCTATTTTTTAAAAAAAGGCGTCTAAGCTACCTCTTTCTGCTCTGGAAAATAATTCAATTTTTGAAAAGTTTCTGTTTGGCTTTGGTAAATACCACGACACAGAGACTGTTCTTTTGAAGGTCACCAGTGATCTCCGAATGGCTTCTGAGCAGGTATGCGCTGTTTATCTGGTACCGCTGGACTCGACTGCAGCCTTGGATACAATTGATATCTTTCCTTTATTCACACTCATAAAGCATGGTGTGGCTCAGGGGTCATTTGTAGATCCAGTATGATTTTACATGCTTCTCCTGGGTCACATAATTCATGGTTATTTCTTTCCACTGTTTTACTGATGACACTCAGTTGTACTTCCCTCTTAGGCCCAATGACCCTAAAGTGCCGAGTTCCCTGCAGGACTATGTTACATCTAAAAATGCAAGTCATTTTTTTTCTCCAACTTGAGACCCGTATATACACATTATGAAACTACCCTGTAACGCACATTACAGCACTGTTTTATTTAATTCTTCTCATGTTAAATTTCCCAGTGGTCCCTCTTCATAGCTGTTTTAGCGCCATACGAGCCAGCACGTAGCCTGAGATCCACAGAGGGGTCTGCGTGTTAGGGTTAGAGTGCCGTCAGGCTGCAAAGGCTCTGAAGTCAGTGACATCTTTAAAGTCTGCTTTAAATACCCTTTATCCGAAAGCCTATCCTGCCTTTGTGTTTTTACCTTAACACACTTTTTTCAGAAAGTTTACATTTTGATACCACTTTTTATTGTGTCTTTGTTCTCCTAATGTTTCCTCTCGCTAAAAGGACCTTCTTCCTTCATCTGTCACCAAGCGCTTGGTTTGAGGCCGAATTATTGGTTTTCTTTTTTTATAAGATATTTTTATATTAAGATTCTTTGTAAAGCACTTTGTTTTTGAACGGTGTTATCTGAATTATTATTATTATTATTATTATTATACACATTGTAAACAAACTGTTGCTTTTTTCCCATAACTTCAATGGAGGACAGCCCAGCATCTGGGTTACAAAGGCTTTTACTGCATCCCTAGATATCAGAAATGTTATCATATGCTCTAAAGGTTACTGCTAAACTTTAAAAAAAAAAAAAATCCAGGCTATTAAGCAGAAAGCATACAGAGAATTTACAGCCATTACAAAAAGCAACTTTTTTTCAGTCTACTAACATGTTCATGCCTGGCATCCCTGGCCCCATGGAGTTTGGAGGAGGCCTCATCCCTCCGCCATAGTTCTGCACAAAGAGATGAACACAGTCAGTCCAGAGCCTCACACCTGCTCTGTATAAAGGTTTGAATCTTAATGAAGGTCAGCGACGATCATGTCTCCCACTAACTAGTGTTTAATTATGTGGATGTATGAGCTGCGTGTGGGCTGGTTGGAGTGGGCTGTGCGTGAAAGAGGACAGCTGTGTGTGGAAGAGCTTGCGCATGCTGTGCATGTTGTGAGTCTCTGTATACAGTATGTGTCTCTATGTGTCCATGCTCCCTTCTGTGTGTTTGCGTGTATGTTTTCATCGCTGCCCAGTGGGTCGTTTTGGCTGGCGCCACGTGTGTGTGTTTGGACATGCGTGTGTGTATGACAGAGTGAGTGAGTAGGGGGGCAGGCCAGAGAGCAGCTCCACTCAGAGGAAGAGTTTTGTTCAGCAGACGATTACACTTGTCGAGCAGATGCCACACCAGCTGCTGGTACGCTCACTGCCAAAGTCACCGAGCCAGGGTGGCATAGAGAGGGGACGAAGGGCACGGGGAGAGTGTGTGTGTGCGTTTGTGTCTTTGTGTGAGGTGGCTGGGTGCAGAATGAAGCAGCTGTCTTGTAATGGTAATTCAAAAGGACACTGCTGTTTAAGCATCTTATGTATTAGAAAAAAACAACATTAACACAAATTAAAGTGATAAAAGGAAACCAACAGCACCATCTTTGGCACCACTTTTGAAAAAAATGTGTTGGTGGCGGCTTGCTCATAGCAGTCTAAGCATTCAGCCTCTGTTTGTCTCTCCAGGTGGGAGTCAGCAAGTAGGATTTAACATGTAGAACTGGCGTTAGCAGTGGGTGGGCTCTGGTCAGAGCCAAGATCATCGTCAGAGTGCTTCTGACATTTAAAGGCAATGTTATGAGATTGGCGGAAACAAAATTTCTCTCTAGCAAAGGAGAAGGATTATCTACATGCAGTTTATAGGCTGCTGTTTTGACATTATAGCTGTTTTTATGGAAGCCCTTAATGAAGGGCAACCAAACACTGAGTTTGCTTATAAACTGAGAGTCCAAGTACCAAATCTGGCTGTGTGGCAGCTGCAGAGTGGGAGTGCAGTGGGCTGGTTGAGCTGAAGGACACCATCGACTGTCGTGACTTGCTTTAGTAACATGGCCCTTTGTGTTTTATTCTATATGACTAATTTGGCCACTTGTGTAATAAAAGTGGTAGCTACCTGTGGGCCCATGCCTCCCATGCCTCGAGGGGGATTCATTCTCATTGGACCGCCCATGTTTGGATGTCCTGCGATAAAACAGAGTGTTGGCATGGCAGCACTATTTAGATCAATAACAAATCCATAAAGGAGGAAGAAAATTCTCATTTAGAAGCCAATTTAAGGTTTCTTTGCAAAGTTCAAAACTGCAGCTTCCCTGAAATACTGCTACAATTGTTGCCAGTACCTTGAGGTCTTGTGGGGTCCAGGCTGTTTGGAAGGAGAGGCTGTGACCCAGGGATGCTCCCAGGAGGCTGATTTGGCATACGGAGGGAGGGCCTTGGGCCACCTGGGTACCGTGGAGACATGAATGGCTGCAGAAATGACAAATGAAGAACAATGATTACGTTATACCATAATGATCAGAAGCCAAAATGCTAATGCTCATGCAAATTTCTTGACTAAGGGTCCCTCAACTATGTTTAAAAAGTTTACTTTGTACTTTATTCTAAGTGCTACTGAAAACACTCAGCTAGGGTTACGTACACAAGCAAAAATAAAATAAAAATAAAAGTAAAAAACACAACCCCCCCCCCCATACACAGAAAGTACTGTTAGCACAAAATGCTGCTTCAATTGAATGAAATCTGCATCTAAAGACAATGAATTTAAGGGGAATCTTATGATTAGAGGTGAACTTTGAATAAATTTAATTAACATAATGTATCAAGTAAATAAAACAAACATAAGGTAATCATAAAGATATTATGACAATATTTAGGAGTCATTAAATACACTGCAGAAATTTAATTGAGATAAAAGGCACTGCTCAATAAAAAAAATACACAAAACATCACAGTAAACATGTCTCAGCATGCCGCTCTCATTATCAGCTCAGCGAACATCAAATTCTGTTTTTAAACACTTTATCCATAAATACCAGTCTACATTGACTTTTGGTGTTTCTGATTATGAACTAATTAAACGTAGCCCTCTATAAAAACTGTAACTAATGTTATGATAATAATATAATTTTAACCATCTTCTATTAAACTTGCCCCTCCCTCAATACATGTGTGCAGATCTGCACTGTTCTTGACAAGTAACACTTATAAATTCTAGGTACTGACATAAGGCACAAAATCTTTAGTAAACCTGGCTCTCCATAGCTGACATTCTCACTTTTCACATTTTATCTTTGGGCGTCAGCAGGGGGCGCTATTGTGCTGAAGGATAATGTGCATGCTGTATTTTTGTTCCATTTCAAAGCAAGGAGGGGCTTGTTGTTAAGTTTTGGAAAGTAAGACCTCAGGTGATAAAAGCCATTAGGATAAAGGTAAAAGGGGACAGATACGTGAGAGTTAGCAAGACAGAAAAAAAAGCATGCACGACAGAAATTTGGACTGCAAGAAGAATATAAAGACAATATTTTTGCAGCAGGGGGGAAAAAAAACCCTTTAACATCACATAGCTGGATGAAGTGAGTAGTTCTACACCTTGTCTCTGTTTTGTGCCACTACATAAGAGATGGATATTTTCTTACCGTCCCTGCATAACCAGGCAGTAGTGCAACAAAGATTCTGCCTGGATAGTGTGATTCATACCAGAAACCTAAGACATATTCACTATGTTTCAGTAGAGAGGGGACAAGAACAGGCTGGCCGGGACATGCATTACAGAGCCAGTGCACGACTAGTGAATAATGTAAAACACCAGAGACAGATGGTTTTCAGAATTACCTTTGAGAATAGACTGCTACAACTACAAATATCCACGCCCAGTGGACCACATTTCGATGTCAGATGATAAGAATTAATTTAAAACTCAGTCCAACTATTTTAGTATCAAGGGGGAACATGCAGATTTGAATGCTGATTGGGTAGGAATTGTGTGTTTTGGTCACGGAGCATGAGCAGCATGATGTTCGCATCATCTTCACACAGAGATAAGCACAGACAACACAAATACAACATGAGACTGCACTTAAATTGTAATTATATACTACATGGTTTGTGTGTCGCCGTTTGTGTGTGTGTGTTTGAAGCAAGTGGAAGACGAGTTATATAATTACAATTAGTCCTCAAAGTGAGGACCGCTTACTACTGTTCTCATTTTTACCCTCTTCCCTTATGTTTGCTTTTTCCTAGACCCCTCTTCTCTCCTCCTTTGACCATGTTGTGGTAGGTTTGTGCATGAAGAGCTGCACAATGTCAGGCTGTGCTGCAATATTAATGGTCTATTGATGGACTACGGGATGGTGAGTGCTGGGCTGAGGAAGAGAGGAGGCCCTCCAGATGCACCTCCGCTCTTTACAGCTGGGCCAACACAGCTAAATTATTCATCCAATCCACCATTGTGGATGCTCCCTGTCCTGCCTGTTAGCAAGAGGGACCTGTGTGCTGTTTGCACAATTTTCACTGTTATGTGAGCGAGTGAGTGAGTGAAATCAAAGGTAGGCTTAGGGAGGAACCTACAAGGAAGGTGACAGACTGCATAAATGTTTCGTTCTTACCTGTCCATGAGGTCCCATCATGGGATTAGTGGGGTTATGTGGAGGAGGCTGCGTGTGAGGCGAAGGCTGAGATCCTGGGGGACCCTGGGAAAGAACAGATTTAAGGATGTTTTTAAAAAAAAGAGCTTCAAGAATGTAATGAATGCACATTTTCCTGGGGAAACATTGTTTACACAACCAATGTACAATAAATCACTTTTAAAGTGAGCACTGCATTTTAAGGTGTTTGTTGTTGGTTTTTGTTGTTGTTGTTTTGTTTTGTTTTTTTTGGGGGGGGGGGGGTGTCATTTAGTTTTCTTTGCCCAGATTTTAATTCTTAAAAATTCTTAAATGAGTGGTATTCCATAAGTGCAAGCAAGGCAGGCAGTGCTTGAACAGTAAAATCTAAAGATAGACATCAATTAAAACATAAAAGTGATCTCTCCATACATCTCAAACAGCGTTCTGTCCGTTTGCATCCATCCTTTAAATTGCTGCCATCTTGTGGCTGCAGCTGGCTATTGTCTCTGGAAGCAAGCTCAACTCTGCTTGACTACGAGCTGTTGGAATCTGTAGTGTCTGTTGATTTCATGGGCATGCCACGCACCACCTTAATTTTTCCTCAATATTTTTAGTCACCCGCATTTAACAAATACAGGAGAGATTTTATAGAATATGATGCATTACTGGAGATTAAACTGAATATAATATTTAAAGTATTTTAAAGTGCTTAAGGTTAGCTCAACTTTAAACATCTACAGCAATAATATTAATCCATGTAACACGTGGATAATTTTTCTGCAGAATAAGTACTTTTTCTTTTGATACTTTATGTACAATCTGTTAATAATACAGTCTTTATGTTTAGTGAGTCATTTTCATTGTATTTTACTGCTCTGTTTGCTAAAGGAAAATTCCTCCAGCACTTGCTGGAACTCAGTAAATGATAAGTATTTTGATGATAACTATAGCAGTAGTAATATTTTAAAATTCTTCAGCCAGGAAGGTGTGCAGAAAGGTGAAGCCATCCACGCACAAGACTGTCAGCATGTATAAAAGAATAAAGACAGGGAGTAGAAAAACATGGAAAGGTTTTAATCTGGTCCATTTTGTCTTGTTAAACAGCAGAAGACGACTTCTTGTGCTTCTGGTTGGTGATCGTCTCTGTTTGCCTTTCTGTAAAAGTCACCGCTGAGTTAAATGTGATTGGAGTTTTGTCATTTTGGGGAAACTGGGTGTACCTGTATATTAAAATGCTAAATTTAAATAAATTCTCCCCAGTCAGTATATTTTCCCACAGATTGTGATGTGCAATCAAAATGACACATCAGCAATCAATATTAATAAAAAATAAATTATCAACTACATAATTTATCACTCTACTTTAATGCAATAAGCATCATTTATATGGCTGACATTAATGCTGCTTGAAATATACTGAAGTACTTTGGTTTGGTTTTCCAATATGTGATATTCAATTTGAATAGCTCTTATGAAGATGATTAAAAAAAAAAAATCAGACATATTACCAGCACTCGGGTGTAAATGAGTATGATATAATATTGGAATAACATCACACTGATTAGAGGGAAATAGTAACTGATCTAAAAGAGATGACCAAGGTTAAAAGAACAGTGAGGAGGCATCAAACTAAATTCTAATGGGAATCTAATTTTGCCCTATGTCACTTAATTGTGTATGAAGTAATTGTTTGCCAACGTGTTGCTCATACACAACAGTAAAACCCTCTTTTTTTTCTTTCCCTCAGAGGTCAAATTAAGAACATTAAAAACTAAACTCAGCATGTCCAGCATAAACATGTAGAATTTCCTCACAATCATCATTTTGAATCTATTACACCAACGAGGAAAGCTCCTAATAAGATTCGTCACTGACATTTTCAAAGGACCACATTGATTTTCATGCACAGGAATTGTTAATTGCCAGGATGAGGTCAGATCAATTCTTGAAGTGGCCTGTAATCAGCATTCAATTACAGTACTGTAGCCAAAGGATAATTCAGGGTATTTTCAAACATGGTATTATTTTTCTAAATTCTGCCATGATGACACTTGATCCGGTTTGCCAGAGTTAAAGCCGTCCAACGCAGAATCAAGGGCCAAAGCAAGCTTAATTCTGGTGCTCACTTTCACTCTACAAAGATGTGCCAAATATTTAAACCCAATCAAACATCATTATGGCAATGAAATAGAAGAATAAATTCCTCTCTGAAAATAACTGAAATTATTCTGTCACTTAAATCAACAGTGAATTGAAGCTTCAATCACTGGCATGTGAACTACAGTTTCAGTTTATATTTTTAGAGCAAATGAGCTGAAACCTCTCCTAAGTTAATCTCTCACATCAAGCGCTGTGTTACGTTAAAGTGACACAATATCACAGGACTGTGTAAACTCTGACCCCTTGTCTCTTACTACAGTAGCCTCATCTGACTCTGGCAGCAATCACACCACTAGAAATCTGCTACTAGCATCAATGTGGAGAAACAGGACTATCCACTGCCAGACCAGACTTATCTGCTAGTCTGTCAGAGCTTCTGTCAAGCACTTGGCTATCAAGTAACATTACAGGTGTGAGTATGTGTGAGTATGTGTGCGAGCTGAGTGGTGGTGAGTGCAAATATGAGATCTCCCTCTTTTTCACAGGTGATAGCAGGATCTTCTCTCAGGTGCTGAGTGTGTGTCGGCTTTGATATATGTGCAGGTACAGTATGACCGCTGAAAGCGGGCTGCTGAGGGGCGGAGGTGGGTATTACTTCAACAGGTGTCTCTTTAACAGCATCGTGAAAAGGTAGAGGATCATGGGATTGCCCATGTGCAATGAAACCACCACCACCACACAAACACTCACTGGTAGACACTGTTAGTGCAAATACACTTAAATAGACGCCAACACACAGTTGGCTGTTTGTTTGTTTTTGTGTTACTGAGTTGATGTATTTAAGTAAAAATATACCACTATACATTAGATTGCATTTCCCAAAGATTTTACATAATATCTTCTCCCAACAGTCCGACAAGGACAGATATCAAATTTATAATAATCTAGGAGAAACAAAAAAAAAAGGCATACATTTATGGAAATATTTACTATTCTTGCTTAAAGTGGACCTATTATACTTATATTTTCCTACGCATACTGCACTGCAGTGGTTGCAGTGGCCTTTGGGTACTCCAGCTTCCTCCCACAGTCCAAAGACATGCACATTAGGTTAACTAATGATTCTAAATTGTAGATGTGAATGTGAGTGTGAATAATTGGCTGTCTCTCTGCGCTGGACCTGCGATAGACTAGAGAACTGTCCAGGTTGTACCCTGTCAGCTGGGATCAAACTCACAATAGAAACAGTTTCAGAAGAGATACAACTAGGCAGGATTCAGACTGCTCTAAATGCTCAATTTCAGACAGTTTTTTTCTCTCCTGGCTCTGTATGATGTCAGTGAGCAGGGATATCACTGATACGGTCATCTAATGCTCATAGCTCTGGCTGCGTGCACTGAAGCCCCACCCACTGCTGTTCAAATATTTTTGTTTGCAAGGGGCAGCCAATCAGAAGAAAATTGACTTAAAGGGAAAGGAGCTAAAATGGCTTGTTTTACACAGAGAATGAACTGGAAAGCTGCACCAAAGCAGGTACTTAAGGTACAAATATGACAACAAAAGAGCTGGAAATGCGCATAGTAGGTCACCTTTAAATTACTTCACTGGAGAATTTATACATGATGCAGAGTTTTTAAAATAAAATGGGTGCAAGTCTTGTTTGGAGAAAATATTCAGGTGAAATTTTGCTCTTGATGCGTTGCTTTCAGCCCATTCATTTAGGCATTTTTGTTCTTTTTTTTTATTACTATTAGCTTGCCAAATATTTTAAAATTTGAATTCTACACATAGTGGTTCAAGGCAATTCATCAGTCCTGACAAGTGCTGATGACGGGAATTTTGGTTGACTGACTTTCAGTGAAACATACACAACTGTCTAGACAGGTGTGCTTCTTCACCCGTGTGCGTCAATTTTCATTTAGGAGGCAGCCGCACATGTACCTACATCTCTCTTGCATCACGCTAGAGAGACACAGGTACATCCACCCTTTGGCTCTACCTCACTTTCCCACCCTGCCCACTGCTCCGCCCTCCCCGTGTGAGCGCTCTGTCGGTATGGCTTGGATGGTGGAGTGCGGACAGAGCTCAGCACCAGAAACCTGTGGGCGCTGCTACAGTGGGAAAATAAACATGCCTGACTGACAGCTCAAAACAAGTGCGTTCCCACGGGCACAGATACAGTACTGCTGCACTGCCAGATACACCATACAAGAGCGCAGATTTTGGCAGGAGAGATGAGCTTGTACGTATGCATGAAAACAACAGTGCTCATAAGCAGAAGCACTTATTCAAGGACTTGTAAGCCTTTATAAAAAGGCAGAAGCGTTGAGCTCAGCAGCAGCAGGGCTCTTGAGACAGGTGCTTCCTCTCTCTTTGAGATGTGGCAGTTACTTTTCTTTATGCATTCATTCTATTAATCTCACTGTCGTCTGAGACACAGTCCACAAAAGCCACTTATTAACCAGCCACACAACATACAGTCGGTCCATAATCTATTCAGCGATATGGAAATGTTTATTTAGCTGTACATACAGCACACTCTCAACATGCTGACACAGTTATGACGTTTGCAGCAGGGCCACTGGGTTTTTTTTTCTCTTCTGCCACTCTGTGTGTATGTTCTGGGTGGTTAACACCAGCTGTACTGGCTCGCTCTGTCTCTCAGCAGGTTCACACTGGGGCTAATGCAGCGCTAGCTCTGTCTGACCTCAGAGGTTACTGTTGTTGCCGAGCCAGTGTGTGTGTGTGTGTGTCTAACAAGACACCCCTACGGGGTCTGACTGCCCTGACCCAGCTGCAGCAGTCTGGTTCTCGTCCACACACAAACACACATGCACAACCTAGTTTTAGTCACTCAAGAGGACACAGCATTGACTTGCACTCATCTGTTAGAGCATTAGCCTCGCTCTAACCGTAAGCACTTCACACCTTACCTGAATCTCTGACATGACCATAACATAATCTTTAAACTGCTTTAACCAATTTTACCAGCTTATCACATGGGAACAAGCTTTTCGTCCCCATATGGGGGTCTCGACATTATGGTTGAGAGCAAATTTTTGTTCCTGCAGTGTAGGTAATACACAATCTCATTCACTCGCCCTCTCTCTCACACACAGAAAAATGCACAGGGCTCCTCTCTTGTTCTTCTCTATAATGTGCCATAATGGAGCGTAGCTCCTTTGACTGGGCCTCCCCAGGCCTTCCTGCTATTACATCTGAATGGGCCAGCATATGGCCTTTATGGCTGTACTGTTCTCTCTACAGGTCCCCGCAGAGAGAGGGAGAGAGAGAACATTTCAACTGTCACAGAGGTATATGCAGGGCAAGTTTGAAAAGTAGCTTGCTTGGAGTGTGTGCGAGTGTGCGTGAGCTTGTGTGGTGTTGTTTGTGTATTCGTGTGGGAGAGGGGAAGGAGGAGGGGGACACGGGGAGCGTTAAATGAAGCAATTAATAAAATCATTTTCTACCCGGCTAAGGAGATAACAGCTTGGCACAGTACCACAAACCCATCAACACAACCCCCTCGCCTCCTCACCACTCATTTCAGCTTAAGGAAGACCCACACTGCTGCCCCTGACGGACCACTAACAGAAAGAGAGAGAGAGAGAGCGGGAGAAAGGGGTGGAAGAGTACCAGTCTACTGAGGGTTTTTCACCTGTTTATAGCTGCTAACACTAGAGGGCAGTGTGTAACTTCTATCAAACTTCTGGACACACACACACACACACACACACACACACACACACACACACACACACACACACACACACAAGCACAAAATGAGAGCGAGAACACAAAGCAGCCTGCATCACTGAACACAACAAACAAAGCCAGGAGTAGCAGCGCCACACACACACACACACACACACACACACACACACACACACACACACACACACACACACACACACACACCCGCGCAC
>JAVDPK010001451.1:8895-27126 GCA_034780415.1 Cichlasoma orientale | reverse complement strand
CGCGCGCGCGCACACACACACACACACACACACACACACACACACACACACACACACACACACACACACACACACGAACAAGCACAGGTGGATGTTTACATCTATGCATGTGCACACACACTTTCATTTAAATATTGCTCCTGTCCCGATGCATTCTGTTACTTGATACAGTGCGATACCCACAGATCAATGGAAGCCAAGGAGACACCACACACACTTGTGTACACACACATACACCGACACACGCACACACATGGGCTGTGTGTAGCCTGCAGGCAGATGGTATCTGCAGTAGACGCTTGTTATTCTCAACAACTCTGATATGGACATCATTAGCACAAGCAAAACACTAAAACACACTGAAACACCTGAAGCTGTACACAAGATAAAACTTTTTTCTTTTCAGATCACCATATTAAAGCAGCAATGTGTGCAGTTTATGTCTCTAATACACTGCTGTTAAATCACTGAATAGTCATACCACAGCTAAAAAAGATATGGAGATTATTAGGAAAGTATGAAACATGGATCAAAATATAAACAGCCCCTACTCTGTTATACAAAAAAATGTGAATATGAATTAAAACAGAGAATAATAATTTATAGCTACAGTGTACTATATGCCTTTCAAAATGAAGGATCACTACAGAGCAGGAACCAGCTGAGGAAGTGCCCTTGCAAAAGGAGTTTTAAGATTTTTCCATAACTGATAATACACTTTATTTTTATGACTGCAAAGATGCTTAATAAGTTTGAGTCAAATTGTTGAAACATTTTTTTATTTATTTATTGTTTTTTGGCTGTCATGCAGCAAAATTAATTCCCTCTTGTGTGATGTCAAAGATATAAACTGAAATGAAAAACATCCAATGCACGGACACAACCAATCAGGCTAGTGTGTATCTGTAAAAATTGCATTAATAGTTTAGACTGAATATTTAACAACTGTGGTGTACATTTGCATAGACACATACTTCTAGAAGTTGGATTTGAGGAATTAAAACTGCATTAGGGGAAGAGAAGAGAAGAGAAGAGAAGAGAAGAGAAGAGAAGAGAAGAGAAGAGAAGAGAAGCTGATAGTAGAAAAATAAAAATAAAGCACTGACAAGAACAATGAGGATGAAAACGATGACCATAATTTTTCTCCTTCTCTGTCCCTTTCTCCTTGGCAGCCCTTTTCAACAGTAAATAAATTAGACAAAGTATGTGTGTGTGTGTAGGTGTATCATGTGTGTATTTGTGTGTGCATGTGCACGTGAGAGTGACAGAGAGGGAAACACACAGTGAGGGAGATAGCGGCAGATACATTACAAGGCCCGTGGTGTATGTGGGTATATGTTTGTACTTGTACAAAAACCCTCACTGCTCTGCGCTGCTCCTTCCTCTCGCTCTGTTTGTGTATGTGTGTGTGCGTGAAAGAGACAGTATCCGAGGGAGCGTGCGGTGCTAGATTGATGCGTACCGCCGGCGTGGCCATTTCTGCTGAGAACGGCCACACTCCTCTGCCTAATGATGCCACATCCATCCTGCAGCGCCAAGTGCTACGCGATTAGGAGTGTGTGTGCTGCGTGTGTCCACAAGGCGTCTATCCTGGGGGCTACAACGCAGAACCTTACACAGCCTCTGATCACTCTTTATTTGGCACTGAGCATGTGTGTCCATTTGTGTGTGTGACTGTGAGAGTGAAGGGTCCTATGCGCCCATTAATATTAAATATAGATACCCTTGTCAGTGAATTACATCCACTGATCCTGTATTCTCCTCTCAGGGAGAAGAGGTGAGCAGGGAGGAGTCGTGGGAGGTGAAGGAAGGGAGAGTTAAAGTGAAAAGAAGAGAGGGAGCACACACGCGATGAAATGTGAAGAGTGGAAGGTAGAAAGGGTTGAGAACTGAGGAAGGGTGAGTGTGGAAAGAGGGTGAGAATGCAGTGTTGAAGACAGAAGAGAGGAAGGGCACAATAAGAAAAGAGAAGTTTAAGTAAGAGGAGGAGAGTTAGAGGAAAGCATATAGGCAGAAAGGAAAGGAAAGGAAAGGAAAGGAAAGAGAAGACTGGAGAGGATTATGGACTTCTTGTTAAGAGTGAATCATAAATGTTTAACTTGATCAGAGAACCATGCAGAAAGGAAGACTGAGAAAGGGCAGAGATGAGGGGAGAAGAGGAAGACAAAGAAAAGTAGAAGAAGTGATAAAACAGAGCTTAATAATATACACAAAGTATCAGATTCGAGGAGGAACTAGATAGGAAAAAGAGAGGGAGGGAGCGAGAACGGTGGAGACAATCTGTGGAAAGAGGAACCACCACAGAGGGGACCGAGGGGTTTAGGGATGGATAGACTGAGGGAGGAGGGGCCAACTGATTGATTGTCCAGAGTGTTGGAGACTTGAGAAAAGAGGGACGACGAGAGGTGGAAAGGGAAAAGAAAAGAGAGGACTGAATCCATCACTCCGAGAGGAAGAGAGAGGAAGGTGCCGGCATGCTTAGACAGAAAAAGAAAAAGAGACATAAGAATAGGCAATAAAATATGCTCGACTTACAGGATGAAAAAGTCAACTTTAAGAAAATAGATCAGACTGTGAGAGATGAGGAAAGACATCAAGAAAAACAGATTTATTGGATAGCAATGTTACAAAGCAAGCAGCGATTGAGTGATGAAGGGTGGAGGAAAAACAACAGAGTGAATGGTAGCAGCTTTGACCTGTCATCTGTCTGTAATGAAAGAGAGAAGGGAGGAAGAGAGGAAAGGAGGAGTGACAGTTTGATTTTCCTAGCCTGGCGTTCATTCCCATATTCCCTGGCAAGCTCTCACCTGATGGAAAGATGGCAGAAAATCAATAGTCCATGTGCGTAATGGAGTAATGACTCTGAGTGTATGTGTATGTGTGGATAATGATAAGTGTGTGTGTATGTGCCCGATCCCTAAGCAATCACACACAGCTTAAGCCAGTCCCATGGGGTGGGGGCCACTTTAACTAACAACTTCATTACTGCAGCCACACACACGCTAGCTCACACACACACACACACACACACACACGCTAGCTCACACACACACACGCACACACACACACACACACACACACACACACCATGCCTTAATACAAACACTGTTGATCATAGACTGTAGACTTAGTTTTTAGAGAAAGTTTTTACAGAGTGGTTTTAATTTTCATTTTGAAACAACCTGATGATTATTACATATTTATTTAATTTGAACCTTCCGCATGCCAAAATTTACCCACCATTTCTGTCAGGAACTGCTACATATCCACAGCGGTATCTACCTGCTAGAGTAATTTGGGTATGCCTAAGCGGTTTGGTAATATTATAAAAATGATTTTAAAATTGCTTTAAAGGGTTTTCGTTAAAGGGTTAAAACAGAGTCCAAGTGTATCAGCAGGGTGTCCTTATGTGTGTTTATCCAAGCAGCTCTCAAAGTATTTTCAGCCTCTGCCAAGTTGTTCTAAAGCTGTGAAAACATTCCCAGCTCTGGGAATGCTGAGGCCCTGGCACACGCGCGCGCACGCACGCACGCACGCACACACACACACACACACACACACACACACACAGAGAAACACGCGGAGATGCACCTCAATCAACCAATTAGGTCATCAAGGGGATCTCTCATCACAAAACCAGGCTCATTGCCATGTCCAAATGATGGGGTGCTGACGTACAAACGCGCGCCCGCACACACAAACCATTCTCAACTGTCTCTAAACTCAGGAGACACCGATACACAGAATAAACACATGCGCACACAGTTACATACACACCGCTCCCATGTAAACACCAAGCGCACGCATGCACTACTCAAACTCACACATGGCCCCGACTCATTATGGGTCCACTGATCAAAAAGAATGATGCTCCCTGTAACTATCTACCAGAGGAGGATGGAGGGAAAAGAGGAATTTGGACTAAAGGCGGCCCATTGCGGCTTAGCGTCGGCACAGACCAGCAGCTCATGGCGGCAGCCCCCTCTGTTTACTAGCGGCTAATTAATTCGCCACATATGCTGAGAACATCTGTCGCTAGTGACCTGCCGGGAGAGCAGAGGACGCACTGCTGCGACAGCCCGCTCCCCCCAACTCTCATTAGCACACACATACAGCTTCATATACACATACACACAATCATACATCCACACAAAGAGAAAAACACACTCTCACTCAAAGACATGTATGAATGCATGCACATGTATGTGAAGACACATCAAGTGTAACTAGAAGTATTTAGAAACAAACACAAACTTTGATCTGTCTTCGGAACTGCTAGTTTCGTTGCGACATATTAAAGCTCCGACGAGCTGAACGTCTCAAAACGGACGCCAGTCACACCTTCAGGAGTCTCCGTTCGCAATCAGGAGCCGCTCCCGCACTGACCGGAAATGCAAACGCTTCTCGGACGTGTTAAACCTAAAGTAACGAGCTTGTTTTGAAAATGTAAGAAGTAGAAAGTACAGATACTTGTGTAAAAATGTAGGGAGTAAAAGTAAATAGTAGTCAGAAAAATAAATACTTAAGTAAAGTACAGATACCTGAAAAATCTTAAGTACAGTAACGAAGTATTTGTACTTCGTTACTTCCCACCTCTGCTGATTTGTGTAGCAAGCACCTTTATGAACTATCTAAATAGCTAATAAAATTATTAATACATCATAAACAAACCAAAATTGTCAATCAGAATGCAAAAAATGTTTTTCAAATTAGACTTTTTTAATCAAAATTATCATCTGGTTTTTGTTCCTGCCATTATTTTGCAGTGTGTTTCTGTTTTTCAATGTAATTAAAGAGCTGCAGCAACACAGCAATAATCAGCGAGTATTTGAAAGTATGAATTCATGAGCTATGTGAGTGTTTTAAGTTGTACTGCTGTATTTAATGGTTGTACTAGTTTTAATCCATTTTAAAGATACATTTAAAATACCAGACCACGGTCAGAGTGAGTCAAACAAAAATTATACAAAGAGAATTCTACTTGGGAAATTATGATTAATAAAACACCATTATATCTTTTCAAAAAGATATAATGGTACAGTATATATATTTAACTAATTGCCTCGTATCTGTCCAGTAATTTCGAGTTTACTAGTTCCCAGGTGTGCATAAAGTTTAAAATGTAAACATTAGCATCTTTAATTCTGTCTCAGCAATGTTGAATAAAATGAGGTTTCATCCTATTCCACTGGTTCAGTAAAATTTAGCACACTTTTTGTTTGCCACACTGTCCTTCATGCTGCACGGTGTCAAACCCAAACTTGGCGAAATAAAAAAGTGAAGCTCTGCGAGTGTGCAAACCGCAGCACCAGCAGAAAAACTCCCACCAGCCAATCAGATTCATTAACCTCCACTATCCCACAATCCCCCAGGGGGACCTACAGAGACAAAGACAAACTCTCTCCCCCTTGTGTCCTGCGTTCTCCCTCTTTCTCCCCCTCTTTCCTCCTCCTACACCCCATTACACCGATCCAGTCTTCCCGCCCTCCCTCACATGCCGCACAATTAACAAAGTATAAGGATCTGACTTCTTAATTTTAAAAATCAAATGATTTTAAACACAACTTTTAATTCATGTAATGAGTTCTGTGATTGTGATGCAAATATTTTCTTGGGTTTGGTTTTGGTTTTGCAGGATTGCTCAGAACAACACTTAAGTGGTTGAGATTAGCTGCACTAAAAAGTGTAAGTCAGATTGTTGTGGTTGTTTGTTTGTTTTTTAATAAATTTATTGCTAAACACCGACTAACAAGTGACCCAGTCAGCCATTTAACAATCACTCAGCCAGTCAGGCAGTAGATCACTTGGCTGTCACCTCACCTGTCCCTGTACATCTACTGAGGAATCAATTAAAACATTCAAGTTTTTGCTGAGTTCTCCTCATCACCAAAAGGCCTCTGATTCAGCTGGTAAACCAGTCAGTCAACTTGTCTTGCTGCAACTCAGTCAATCGACCGCCAAACAAGTCAACAAGTCAGTCACTCAGTGAAGCAGCCAACCAAGCATCCAGTCAGTCAAGCAGCCACCCAGCCAGTGAGCCCCCCACCTGTCCCTGCTAATTTGGTGAGGAATCAATTAAGGCTGTGTTTGCTGAGTTCTCCTTGCCTTCAGCTCATCTGCTCCTCTCTAATGCAATTGTCCTGTGTGCTGCGTGCAGAGCGGCATAATAAAGTGATAAGGCTAATCAGGTTGGCTGCTCCTCTCCTCTCCCCATACGCACACTACACTTATTCTATTAGATGTGTAATGAGATTCTGCACTCCATCAACACGATGCCGCTATGTGTGTGTGCACGTGAAAAAGCGTGTGTCTTTAGGAGTGCGTGTGTGTGGGAAAGTATGAAGGTGTGTGTGGTTGTGTGTCTGAGCGAGAGAGCTTCTGTTCTTGCGGAGGAAATTTGCTCCATTTACATTCTATCATTAGCTTGAAACAAATGTGCCCTTGAGCTTAGCGCCCCTGTCTCTCTCAGCTGCAAACACTTTACTTTGGCTGGTGATCACAGCAACATACACATGCAGACACACACCGGCACACTCTTGAGTAAGAGACTCAAGTATGCATACACGCACAAACACACGCTTAAATGAAACTCCCAGCAAAAAAGTATTAGTGAAACGAGTGTGTAACACTGCATGTGTGGTTGAAGTCATTAGCTTAGGACTCATCTAACTTTTCATTATGCATAATACCCTATAAGCAAATAGACACACACACACACACACACACACACTAACACACAGATTTCTACTTACATCCATTCACTCATCCTTTCATATATCCACCCACCCAGCAATCACATCGCACCTCTCATATACACACAAACCTTCAACCAACCACCAACTGACACACGCAAGCACAAATGTATTACACCCCCACCCAGACAAGAGAGTGATGGTCGAATAGATGTAGAGGACACGGGGCTCTATGATGTGTAGAACAGTTCTGGTCAATGGGCCAGATAATGAGTTACCATAAACAGCAGCAGTCTTCCACTGTCCAGCTCAGCTCATTACCATAGCTAGCATATGTAATCAGTGTGTTGCTGGGGCGTGTCTTAATGTACTCTACTCTGCTGTTTCTCAAAGACAGGGCTGGGCCCACAGGGTGGGTCACGAGAAGGTAAGAATGGATCAGTGCATCATCCCCAGGAAACATTGGTGATTAGTATTCAAAGCTGTAAAGGCCACATTATGACACCGAAGTCTTCTCCGTTTCAATTTATGCTAAATAAGCAACTACAGGGATGATTATGTGGTACAAAATATCGTTATCTATATATCAGTATACTTATCAAATGAAAATAAACAACTATTTTGAAGCGTGGTGGCAATTTAATCTTAAACACTGTACAAAGCAGTGAATTTCCTCTTCTGTGATTGACTTCATTAACATAAATCAGTGGGAAAACAAAACAACAGAGAGTATACAGTATATGGATACTTTGGAGGCCAGGAAGCTGTCACTGAGACGTAATTAGAAAACACGCACACACTCTCACACACATACAAACACAATATCAAGCTGTGCACATCCTCATTAACTCCATGAGTATGATAAAACACGATTCTCTCTCATCCCACCCAAGATTCCATAAAGAGGATATAGTAATTCAAGCTGCAGACACCAAATCTCTAATTATAACTTTATTTGAAGAAAACAAGGGAGCACTTAATAAGCAAATGAGAGTGATAATAACTTGGAATATGGATTGGACCTAACAGGCTAGATTATAGGGGTGAACCCCTGCCGAGAGAGAGGGGGGAAAGAGAGCAAGAGAGAAAGAGAGAATTGTAAATAATGTGACAGAACGAGTAAATTATGAGGCTAAAGACTCAAAGCTGTAATTATGTCTTTCTTTGACTAGAGCGAAATGAGTGGGTGTGAGGATGATCGGATTGAAAGAAAGTTAACTGCGGTCCTGATTTTTCTCTTCTTCTCTCATTCGCTCACATGCACTGACAACACAGACACTCATTCTGCTTTTTACTCTTTTTACACCATTGTCAAGTGCATTGACTATTTGGATAGGAAATGTTTCTGGTTTATTTAAACCCATAAAAGGATACCTGTAATGATTTCACACATTAATCAAGATAAAGTGCTACCTGAACTGTAAAAATGGTTGCACTATCTGTTTTGTAGCTTTGGAGGGGCTTTAAAGTCAGGAGAAAATAACCCAAGTGATGTCATCATGGGTGATTATTGGTTTAAAGTTGAGAATTTGCTCTTTTCTTTCATATTTTTAAAAACATGGACTTGATGCAAGACTAAGATATTATCCTATAAAATTGTGTAACAAAAAGTTGGATCACTTGTTTTTAGAGCTTGATAGATATAAAGGGCTAGAAAATCAATTTCAAGACAGGGTCGCGGGGGGCCTGGAGTCTATCCCAACTGATCTACCCTTCAAGATCATCTTCTTGTTCACCTTTGGACTGCTTCTAGCACTACAGTTGTTTATTTTTTTAGTTTCCTGTGTGAAAGTCCCATTCTATCCCTTTGCTGGACCTCCTCCAATATATTAAGCTGGTGATTTGTCAACATGAACTTTAGTTTGGGGAAGAGGCCTGAGTCAACACACCACACTTTAGGTCTTTTCTGCCAAATGTTCACCCCCAGATGCCTCAGGACGCTACAGCAGAACTCTGAGTTGAAAGTTTGAATTTGGAACACTTTCACATTCCATGATTCTGTGAGTCTTGAAAAAACAAGCAGGATTCTGGTTGTGCTCTTTTATTGAACGTTACTTTGTGGCCTAGAAACTATTAACTGAAAACTGTTTGGTCTATAGGTCTTAGCAAGCAGTTAGGTTAACTCAGAACAGCAGTTGTAACATCTTGGCTTCTCAAAAACGTTTCTTAATATCACATTACAACAAACAGCGAGAATGTAAAGTCAATTTGGAAGGTGTCTTAACCCACTGAGCTGTCTGCAAGAACAGTTCTACCAGATCTGCCGAACACATCATGCTCATTGTTCTTAATTTAACCGATGATCCCAGTGCTCACCAAGGTCTCCTCTCCCTCTTTTATACTTTCTCTGTATAACCCATTTTGTTCCCCTCCATCTTCTGTCTGTTTCTATATCAAATCTCTTTAGGTTTGTCTTGAGCTACAGGATATGAAATTGTCTTGTAAAGAGGAGACAAGTATTCACAGAGGATTTTGCTATTCAAGGTTGATTTCATTTTATTTGCTATCAGGGCTGTCTGTCTGCTTGCATGTTAACGATACGAGCTGAGTGTTCGGGTGTATGTGCTACTCTACGATTTGTGTCTGCCATTCAGCAAGCTGTACATATGTCACACAATCTCACATTCTATACATGGTTATATTTGACATATGCTTAACAGGGGCCAGGGGGATCGCTTGCAGCGCTGCACACTTAGGTAGACGTGTGTGTGTGTGTGTGTGTGTCCCTGAGCAGCAGTCTGTGCTCCTGTACCAATCCAGTGAAGTTGTCTGAGAATGACAGCTTCATTATCTTGTATGAAAGTGGGACAAATTGAGGCTTGTCTCTCTATCACTCTGAGTGTAAGTATGAAAAGCTGAGAAAATAAAAACATTAACACACATTCCCATATTGACACACACACACGCACGCACACACGCATGTTTCTCTTTTCTTTTTTTTTTTTTTATCACCAACTTGTCTGCAGCCCTGCAATTCAATCTCTCTCTAACAGCCCATAATACTAACACTTTTTCTCCTGAGGAGTGTGTGTGTTGTGTGTGTATGTGTGTCTGGCAGCTGGGACCAGTAAGTGATGACTGTATCTAAATGTTGATCACTGGGAAATGCTCTGTTGTTCTGAAATGAGGTGGTGGGGGATATATGCATGCATGCATGTTTTGGGAGTTTTCTGGCAGATGTCAAACAGTTGAGGTTTCACACAGACGTGCTGACAACTCTCTTAGTAAGTGGGCACCTTAGGGGCAAGACAGGTGTGTGTGTGTGTGTGTGTGTGTGTGTGCTTGTGTGAGAAAAAAGGGAAACAGACGTGACCTACCCCCCTCTATTTCATCCCATCTGCATCCTGACATCTGACAGGGACATCACACCAGGCCAATCCACCACTGTGTGCGTGTGTGTGTGTGTGTCTGTGTGTGTGTGATGCCTCATATCTAGTAGAAAGGTAATGGTATGTAAATGACCCCACATATGTCATCCATGAGAAGACGGGGATGGACACCCACCCACACACATACACATACACACACATGCACAGGCACACACACACACACACACACACACACACACACACACACACACACACACATGCACACACATACACACACACACACACACACATTATACGCACACACTTTAATGCCCTCAAGGTTGGGGGTCTCGGCCTCTGTCTGATGTCTTTGGGTCAGTTTCTCACACTTCTGACAGGGTCACACACCTCTCCTCTCATTATTAACCTGCAGTAAAATGCCACATAGCCATAACACTCAGAGTGCATATATAGGTGTGTGTGAAAGATTAAGTCACGGGGAGAGTGTATGTGAAAAGAAAAACTGGAAAGCTGTTTGTGTGTGGGAAGGAAACGAGAGACAGAGAGGTAAAGAAATTCAGGTGTATGTAGGAGTGTTTAGAGGGACTGATAGAAAGGGAGTCTCTTTCTTGTTTGTGTGTGTATGTCCTTGGGGTATTACCTATCATATTAACAATATGACAGACTGCCCAGCCTTCTTTCCCATTTCCTGTCAATCAAGCACATTCAGCCAACAATATCTTACATTAAACAGTGAAACCACACCGGTGGAGTTTAAACATGCCGCCCCTGGAACAGTTTAATGTATATATAGGAACATTCATTTAGTAGTTTCTACCCTCATGGCTCCCATCTGCAGCCATTTCCCCACAGACATTTCCAGCTGCACATTGGCGGTGTTCACTTTAATTTGATTACATTATGCAAAACTGCCACAAGGGAGTAAAGAAATCATAATTTTTTTTTAAATTTTTGTTTTTATTTTTTTGAAAACAAATAGACGCAGTGAATATATGAGTTGTCAACATGTGAGCTGAGCCTTTTGAAAAGATAAATATACTCCAACAGCAGAATAAAAGGTAAAAAAAAAAGTGAGATGTAAAAAAAAATACATTGCACAAAAAGATAGAGAAGTGTGTGCGCTTACACACACACACATTCTGGACCTTACTTTTGCTCCCATGATTCACAGTATGCTGGTAGAATTATAAAAATTAAATCCTCTCTAAATTCCATCACAGTTACTGACAGGATTATACTCTGTCACTCTGTGTGTGTGTGTGTGTGTGTATGTGTGTGTGTGTTGGGACCGGTGATGAGAGTCACACACTGTGGTCACTGCTACACAATAGGATTAAGACCAACACATACCTGCGTGTATGTATGTGTGTTAGCAGAGCAATGACCATTGGGGAGAGTCTCCTGAATGATAAACAGTGAGTTCTTCTGCCTTGCCTTTGTTCCCTCTTTCTTTGTCTTTATCTACCTCTATATCTATCTCTCCAACCATCTGGACCCTCAGTCTACCCCCCACCCCCTACCCATTAGCCCCCAGCAACAATACATACAAATATACAAACACATATGTAGAGAACTTCACATGTGTGAAGTATTATGATGTATTATGAATACATTGTGTGTAAGTAACACAGACTTCAAGGAATGCGTGCAAGCATTTTTTTTTAAAGCCAGACAAGTCTGATATTGTAGAAAAACGACATGGAAATGCCTGGTTTATGGAGCTTGCATTTCTTATTTTCATTATGTATAAATGATTCTGTACTATATTTATCAGGCCTCCTCTCTGTATTTTTGATCTAAATAGCTGCTGCATGTAATGGACATGAGTAAGGATAGCTGCTCTGGTGCTGTTGGAGGTCTTTGTACCATTTCTTTTTTTGTCATGTCTGCTAAACTTAGTGTTACTTTTGTTCCACTCAGTAGCTTTTATTGTGGCGGACTACACTTCAATGGCACTCCAACCCGCAGGCTGGAAAAGCCAGTTGTTTTCATTGACAAGTCTAATAACTTGTGATGCAAAGAACTTTTTTTTTTTGTATGTGCAAGCGATTCTTTAGGTCATATCTTCATTCACTGAGTCACCTATATGCAATCATTTGATCTGGTATTTATTTAAAAAGGTGCCATGGGTATGCATGGATTTATTATCCATACAAAAGCAATGCATATGCACATTTCTGCCTTTGTGCATGCACAGTTTTAGTTGCAGAACTACTGCAGTTTCTGCCTGTGCCCCCTCTATATCTAACAGGGTTTTGCTCTGACAGACTGTGTTGGATGAAAATATAAAGCAGAAGCATGAGTGCACATAGCGAGTTGAAGAAAATACAGCTGTAAATTGTTCACATATAGACATCATCCCTTCTACTGCTACAATCTCCTCCATACTGTCTACTATATTATATTTTCGACTATAAAATAAAGGCAAATATGTCACAACCCCTCTAAAAGAATGCATGATGACTCTATGGAACTGTGAATGCATGGCCTTCAAGACTAACAATCTGGCGCATTTCCAAGGTATACACATAAAATAAGTTCAGTTGGGTCTTCTTATATTTTTAAGAAAAAAAAACAGCTGTATATAGGTGAAGTGTAGTGATGTGCATGTGAGTTTATAAGTGTGTGTGTGTGTCTGTGCTTCTCCCCTCCCTCCCGGCTCACTCCATCAAGCTCCCTTCACTAACAGATGTCTCTCCTCATTTACATGCTCTCTCCACCCACTAATGGAATTAGCCACAAGTTTCCTGAGGTGAAGCAACACACACAGACACAAAGACATATAGACACAAGTGTGTGTACTGTACTTGTATCTGTATACAAGATGATTTTGCTTGTTATATGTTTGAGTATGCTGGAGATGAACTGCAAAGGTCAAACAGAAGACACAAAAGACACAGCTCAATTCAAAACTACTCTGGCAAAACTATGAAAACATTTTCAGAACTTTCTTCCTCATCAAAGAGGAAGAAAGTTCCTCTGTGTTCTTTCCTCATCAAAGGGCAGCAGCTACCAGAAAGTTAATCAGCAAACAGAAAGGCAGCAAACGAGCTAGAACAAAACAGGAATGTCTGATAGGAACCGGCTAAGTTACCACACCTGTTGTTTACCTCGTGTTTAATTTAGTGGCTCACACTCACATTACTGTCAATTTCATTACATTACATTTGGTGCCTGCTGCGGCTCAGATCTGAGGCAATGGTATTTAGGACAGTTAGAATCTATTTCCTTCCTATCTTCAGGATATAGTCGTGCTCTTGTTACACTGAACAAGTAGCTGCTCCATCAATCATAGGACCATATCACTTTCATTCATTCTGTCTTTGCCCCGTCATGGTGGAAAGAATTTACCATTAAATTCACAACAACAATCACTTCTCTTCCCATTATGCAGCAATGAACACAACTTAAAGTTACCAAAAATGATCCCTCTGAAAGTCATTAACAGTTTACTAGCTGATTTTTTAAAAAAAAGTTTCACTTGAGCAGTTGTGTTTGTGTGATGGGTGAGTTAATTAATTTGCTGTTTGCAGCAAAAAGATCTTGATCCCAGTATGAATTCACTGTTTCACTGTTGGACTGCTAAAAAAAAAGATGTCTCATGATAGCGCTAAAGGTGAACTTAACCAGACCCAGGCTTGAAACTTTCCTTCCTATCCTTGCCATGACCTTCAGAAAGTTTCAAAGCTCTTGCTAACATAGACCTTTTTCCCCCTCTTTCTTTTAACTGTCTCCTCTGGCCCTCTCGCCAATGGAGCTCTGTTTCCTATTGTTTCGTCCTTCATCTCTCTGTCAGCAGATCCCGTCCATCAATAGAGAACTGTCAGTCACTGGAGTGACAATTGGCAGCTGTCGATAGTTTAGGGGGTCGCCAGTCTGTATACAGGCTTCAGCTCCTAAAATGCTATCAGCTGCCAATACAAACTCACACCTGCACATGCACAGTTTGACATGTACAAGAGTGCAAAGACACGCACACATATACACACGCCTTTTTCTCTTTGCATCCTCATCTCACTTGATCATCGCTGACACAGGAAAATTTGGTTTGGTAGTAACGAGATCAGATCAGATGAGGAAACAAAGAGCCACCTTCTGACTATTCAGTGTTTAGCAGCGCGCACACCCGCACGCACACATGCATACACACAGTACTGCACTGATAAAGGTCTTTGACACAGACTAGAGTCACTGACACATGGCTCCCCCTTCTGGAGACCTATAAGACCCTTGGCAATGACATTCCAATCCCCGGTTACACTGTAGCACATTAACATTCATTAATTGATTCCATCATCCATCTATTAATTTAATCACTCCTCCCTCTCTCTGCCATCCCTTTCCCCTCACTTTATTATATTCTTCCTTCTTTCAGTTTCCCAGTACTTTTTCCATGTAGTTGCTAAGCGTGTATCCTTCCATCTCTCCTTTTCCATCTTTACTTTTCTGTTCCACGCTCCACCTTAGGTGCAAAGTGCATTTTTAGTCTCCTTGTCAGGTATGTGAGTACTACACCAAACATATTAAATTTGAATATCAAACCTACAATTTGGGGTTTTCATTGGTTTGGCTTCATTTTGATCTATTATGATAATGTAGTGCTTCAATACTGATATTTGATGGGACAGTCCAAATATTACAACAAAGTCACATATGGCAGGAGGCACAAAAATCCAAATAATAAGACATGTTGTAGTCTACAGTTATTTAGCTAGATTAATCCAAAACACTTCATGGAAGGTAAAGTGAGCACATTATGTAGCACCTCGTGGCACCATATTGTAATAGAGCACTTGACTCTCAGACTGCAGGCTTACTTGTGGTTCCTAGAGTTTCCAAAAAGTAGAATGGGAGGCCAGCAGCACGGTGGCATGGTGGTTAGCACTGCTGCCTCACAGCAAGAAGGTCCTAGGAGAAAATGAATGGATGGATGGATGGATGGATGGATGGATGGATGGATGGTTGGATGGAAAGCCTTCAGCTATGAGGCCCCTTTATGTAATCAGATCCCAGTTTGGAAGCTCTCTACCTTTAAGACTAGACTCAAAACTTTCCTTTTTAATAAAGCTTACAGTTAGGACTCAATCAGGTGACCCTGAAACATCCCCTAGTTAGGCTGATCTAGGCTCAGGCTGCTGGGGGAATTCCTGTACTGAGCATTTTTTTTTCTCCACTCACCTCTTTTCACTCCCCAGGTGCTTATATATCATTATTGCATGTAATAAAATTTGGTCTCTCCTGCAGTTTGTTTGTCTTCATATCTCTCTGCTCTACTTTTTCTTTCTCTTTCTCTTCACACCCAAACAGTCGCAGCAGGTCGTGGAGGTTTCTTCCTATTAAAAGGGAGTTTCCTCTTTGCTTTCCTATGCTTGCTCATAGGTGACCCTCTGATTGTTGGGGTTTTCTCTCTAATATTATAGAGTCTTTACCTTATGGTATAAAGTGCCTTAAGGCTACTGTTGTTGAGATTTGGTGCTATATAAATAAACTTCAATTGAAGTATGTGGGTAATCAGAGACCTGCTATAAAAGATGTACTTTGCAACCATGATGTCACCCATTGCTTGTATAGCAAAGTCCCATTGCAAAGCAGGACAGTGTTTTCACCTTCACCATTTTGGTACTTTCAAATCGGACAGGATAAGCAAGGGGCAGATCAGACTGCACACTAATAGGTTAGAGACTCAATGACAGTAAAGAAAACTCTTTTTAATCCTCCTTTTTGTGTTGAACGGGGATCATAATTTACAACATGAGCAGTTATATTCAATTAAATCTGAACTGAATGAACCATGAACTCCTCAGGAAAGTGTTTACTGAGGTCACACCAGCAGAGTTGAAGGGCCATTTTCCTATAGACTTCATGACAGTCTCAACTTTTTGCAACCACACTAGCTACCCCCTTCTATCCATTAGAAAGAATTCAGTTTTAAGTCAATTCCACAACTTTTCAGACATGGAAGCCAAGTCCATCTTGTACAATTTATGGTAATAACCTTTCACGAGGTTATGGCATATATTAGAGCCTAATTAACAAACTTAGCCATATTATTATTCCATTATCAACTTTTAGATTTCTTGGACTCTGCTTATATCCCAACCAATGACACAGTAAAGAAATGCCAAATATACACAAGCAAAGTTTAGGGGGAACACCCCCCCCCACACACACACACACACACAATTAGGTCAAAGTTAAACCAGGTAAATTGCACCATAAGCTGTGATAGATTTTTATGACAGTTTGTAAAACAACAACATGAACTGCTTGTAGCGGGAGTCGGTTTAAAACCTGTATGCTGCTTGGATTTCCATTTCTTTCTGCTACCTCCTGCTTTTTTTTTTTTAAACATTAAAGCTGTTTTTTTAAAACAGAGAAACGAAACAGATCAGATGAAAAGAACAGTGACAGTAACAGGGACGAGATGCGCCTGTCTGCTGTTCTTTACACACATGGCGTCCATCCGTATGAGAAATGTGATTACAAATGAGAGCGTGAGTGAGGAAGCGGAGTGCCACAGCTGGCATGGCATCTGGCTTGGCATATCGTTGCCCGGCCTCACCCACTGCCTGTGCGTTCTAATATGGCTGTCGACAAGCCCATTAAGAAGCTATTACTAAATGCTCTGTCTCTGCTCCTCTTCCACGCCTTACAGCACAGGCCCGGGGGAATGCCAGCAACATGAAGGAGAGGAAAAGGGGAAGAGAGACAGAAAGAAAGGGAAAAAAAAAACAGGTGAAGGAAAACAACAGTGCCACACCAATAAGGACAATGGGAAGTTTCTCTTAATAGGCTTAATAACTACGTTTAATGATAAAATTAGTGTCAGATTGTCATGCCATAACATGTCATAACAGAAAGCGAGGGCTCTAAACTAATGTTAGAATTTAGGCATAGGAAGGAGTGTTGTAAAGTCTGGTCTAAATTATTTAAACTCTGAATAAGCTAATATGGATTGGAAAAAAAATAATGACTCTATTTTTTCCAAATGCTGTTTTCCCCATCTTCTGTAATATTAAACTAAATATATGTAGAAATGTGCCATCATGGGTTCAGTGAATAATCCTTAAATGGTTTAGTTGGTACAATGTATATGAAATCAATGCTGGCCCTATCATTATCTGCTGACACGCATGCTGGTGTGTGTGTCCAGATGGGCTTTTTTTTTTTTTTTTTTTTTCACGAAAGGCATCTCCCCACTTAATGTAGGATTAAATTGAAACCAGTATGGTGGCTTGATTGCAAACTTTCTGAGATAAAACAATCCAGCAAAGTGTGTCAGTTAGTCTGCCTTGTTTCAAACTTTTTCACAAGTTCCCAGTGGCATTAAATCATGCTGGTAACCCCTGAGTTGCATAAAGTCCCCTCAAGCATGGATCCTGTGGACAGGTGCCATTAAATAGATCACTAGATTAGACTCTTTTTTTCACCACTAGTGACTTAATTTACTGGAGAAAAATAAAAAAGTCACACGAGGTGAGCCCCAACTTCAACTTACATACTCAAAGGAAGAAATGCACATAAAGCACACATGAAGACATTAAACACCATAATAACCACAGTGCAACTAATGCAATTAAATTTTTTTTAAATTTGTACTTCTATTCATTAATATAATGTAATATAATATATAGTGTAATATAATGCTGCCAGCCTCAGAGTACAGACAAACACACTTATCAAAGATGCTGTACGTGAAAAAATCATCCTAAATGGCTGGATGGGAGAACGGAAAAGCAAAAAGGACAAGAAGGTAGGGAACAGAGAGGAAAGGCAAGAAAAGAAGCGACAGGAAAAACAGAGAAATTAATCAATTAAACATTTTTGCAAGTTTTCAAGATTAAAAATCCCAGTCTGTTTTTTTTTTTTAATTAACATGTATCGAATCATGCCAGAAATCAAGGAGGTTGATTTCAACTAGACCTGACAGCTGAAATGTGTAATGTTGATTTTAAACTTCATATAGTTTTGAAGGTACACACTCACAAAAAATAAAACAAAACAAAACAAAAAACTAGTATTAGCTATTAGTAGCTAGGATGTTATTCCCATTTCCTGGCTTTTGCAAATGTGGAAAGGGTGTACGCACATTCATTAAGATTCCAACACACTCACAAAGACTCTGCAATTTCCTGCTGCATGTGTGTGTGTGTGTGTGTGTGTGTGTGTGTGTGTGTGTGTGTGTGTGTGTGTGTGTGTGTGTGTGTGTG
>JAVDPK010001449.1:0-19090 GCA_034780415.1 Cichlasoma orientale | reverse complement strand
TGTGTGTGTGTGTGTGTGTGTGTGTGTGTGTGTGTGTGTGTGTGTGTGTGTGTGTGTGTGTGTGTGTGTGCAGGAGGAAGTGCGTGTCTGAGATGAAGCTCACCGTTCTTGCCAAACAGGAGCAGGAAGGGTTTGGGGCAGGGCGAGGTCAGCACATCGCCGATGTTTGCGCTCCGCCAACATAAAACGTTGTCCCACTCACCACGACATGCTGGACACACACACACACACACACACACATTAGAAGTGTGAATTAGCCGGCGCAGAACTTCCTGTTTGGCTGAGCGGCTTGTTTGGAGCTTCTGACTGAACAATAAATCCAGTTCACATGAAAGCAGCAGCTGGACAGCTACTGCACAGCCAGCAGGGATTCAAATACGTTCGCTCAAAAGCCTGAAGAGCCCTTAACTGTTACTCTGATATTATCCAACATTTTAGAGTTTGGTCATTTACAGGTTGGCGTGTAGAATAATGAGAAGAAGGCAGGTGGAAACATGAACACGCAGAGAGGAGAGATAATGAAGGTAGATGAGTTTAAATACCTCGGCTTTCTTTACTTTCTTTAGAATACTAAAGAGTATCCAGTACAAGTGAAAATATTTAAATAAAGAATCAAATAAATGAGGTTTTGGAGACAAAGATAATTGGCGTTATCATTTGATTAAACTCAGAAAATAGTTTTCTTCATTCTTAATATCAGATGAAATGTTTGATTTGTGTCTCAGGAAATACTAAATTATCTGTGCATCAGTTCTTAGATTACCCATGCTGTGGCTTTACACACAAACCCTTAAGACATGAATCATGATATGCGATTAAAGGCTATCTGTAAAGTCTAGAATAGTTCTTTATGATTTTATGTATTGCGTGCTCTTTCCCAGCTTGCCTGAGGGTGCGCGCTACAGCATGCAGAACATCTGGATACTCCACTGATGCAGATTGTGTGTAATTATTACTTATTACTTCACACTGACATTTGATCCTAGGAACGAGTGCAGGTAGAAACAGCAGTTCTCTCTATAGCAGGGGTGTGCATGTTACCAGTTTGTGTGTTACCATTACTTTCTAGTCCCTTGACTCAACACATTTGAATGAATGTGCATATTAAGCATAAAAAGTACTGTATAACACATTACTCAGTACTTTTTTAAAGATGCTGGTAGCTGCCAGTGCTACTGCTCAGCCTCCTAACACGTGCACCTACTGTATCAATATGAAAATCCTCGTTCCTGAGTTATTGTGTTCACAAAGTTGCGTGTCACACCACCCTACGCCCTCCTGTCCCGTGGGATGATAAAAGTAATGCATTGCTTTTCTTTCTTCACTCCTTTTGGAAAGTCATTTGTTGGACTGAAGGTTATATTATGTTTGCATTGCTCTGTAACATCCAACAGACAGCGCACAAGAGAGGTGAAGAAGAGAGTGCAGGCAGGGTGGAGCGGGTGGAGATGATATGTGACAGGAGGAGAGCAGCAAGGGTGAAAGGGAAGCTTTGCAAGATGGTAGTGAGACCTGCTGTGATGGATGTTTGGAGGTGGCGCCACTTAGAAAAAGACAAAAGGAGGTGACGGTGCTGAAGAAAATTTTCTCTGGGAGGGAGGGTGGATTTGTTGGACAAAGGATGCTGAATGTGGAGCTGCCCCACACACACACACACACACACACACACACACACACACACACACACACACACACACACACACACACACACACACAGGGCCCCTCCCACAGTTCGCTCGTCCAACTTCATCAGGTATTCATTCAAAAAACACACACATGCCAGCTGGCTGCACGCCCAGAGACCGCTTACAAGCAGAGAAAGAGAACGAGAGAGAGAGAGAGAGAGAGAGAGAGAGGGGCTGGGTGGGAGGTTGTTACAGTGAGAAGGGCAGAGAGGGGGAGTGTGGGAGAGATAAAGGCAGAGGGAGGGAGAAAGTGAGTAGTACAGATTATAGAGAGAGGCAGACAGAAGCAGAGCGAGCGCATGAAAAAGTGACACATGGAAAACCCATCTAGAAACACACTTAGACTTGTACATAGGGCTGATGATGTGACAACAGTGATGCGAGAGATATTTGATATATATTGAAGTGAAACCGAGAAAAGGTGTTATGTTTATAAGGTGTACGGCTTGTGAATTAAATCAAGGAGGCACGAGCAAAATCAGAACCTCTGTTTGTTCTCTTTTGCAGATACAGTTGGTTTCATACTCAGATTCAACAAGGCTGCATTTCCCAGTTTTGGCCACTAGATGGCATGACTGATTACCATAGTAGAGGAGTCTATTTCCGTTAGTTAGCTGACCTAGTTAAAAGACCATTTGGAAGTAAATATAGATGAAATGTGCTCTTCAATGCTAAGAGATGCAGCATGCACAGAGAAGAAATGAGCACTCTCTTATAGGATGTTGACACACACACACACACATGCGCTCGCGTGTGCACTGACTCACTAACACACGGAAAAATGATTCCCAAAAGACTTAGTGGGTCTAAACATGCACTAAAAAGACATCCTGTTTGTATTGGTTGGCCTTCCTGTCAGCTTGATATCATTCCTGGATCATGGCGTATTCGTGGAAGGTTTATATACAGTATATGGCCAAGCAGGAGACATGATACTGATAAGTCATCATCTAGTACTGAACTACTTTTGCTTATGTTGCCATCACAGTTTGTGATGGCTCTGAAAGTTGCAAGATTTCCTTCCCGTTTCAAAAATATTCCACCCATTTCTTTAGAAATATTGCTCTCAACAAGACTGGGAAATTGAGGTGCAGCTTTGGAAATGATATCATCATCAAGTTATTTAACCAGTTTTATCCAGCACTGCTGCACTTTATGTGGCTCTAACACTGCTACGTTTGACTTTTAACAGCTTAACATCAAGTTATTAAAGACGAGAACTTTAACTTCAAAATGTAGCTCAAAAGAATGAATTGAAAAGGCATTCATACGGAAACAAGCAAAGCAAAAGACAGACTTAAGCGATGACTCGGAATATCCAAAGACTGAAAGAAAACCAGACGAGACTGTGCTTTTGTTAAGTCAGGTGACCTCAGCAGCAAAGCAACACTGGTCTGTTTCCTTGGCAGCTAATTGGAGCCTCTCTGCATTTAATCATAATTCATTTGTGTGGGTTTGTTTACAAGTGAAAGCAGTATAAGACAAAGAGAGCGAGAGAAAGTGGGAGTAGAGGCTGAGCAGAAAGAAATGAGAAATTTTAGCTTTTTGCTTGGTGATCTGAAGTCTAACCCTACATGGTTCCTCCTTTGATCAGGTGGCCTGTCTCGTCTGAAACACTCTCAGCCTCGTTAAAATGTTCAGCATCGCTTTACACCTAAACTAGAGCTACAGAAACATTACATCTGTTGTCTTCAAATGTTCCCTGTACCACATCCAAGGCAATTCATTTGGTTGGGTGTGACTGAAAATCGGAGGCCTTCAATACATTTCTAACATATCACCATTATTCAGTCTTGGCACGACTTTATTTCCTCAAAACCCATGTCTGTTTGTCCTTCAGTCTAAATGTTTCCTGTTGAATTCCTCCAAATTCATATAATCTCTTTGTGGTTGATGGGATATATATAATTATATATATATATATAAGATAAAATCATAGAACGTTTCCGATCTATTTTGTACACCCTCAGCTTGAGAAAAGCACAAATATTTTTCTTTAATTGATATTAATTTGCTATAATAGTTTCATTTTAGTGAACAATTACTCACACATACAGCTGAAACACTTCAATCCAGTCCTAACTCAGAAGCCGCACTCCTTTGGGAGTTTATTAGAAAAGACCAGAATGAATATTGAATCAAAACACAGGCACTGAGCTTCTCAATAGGACTCACTCATAACGTCAAACCTCGGTCAATGATCTCCTCTCAACAAGAATCAATGAATTGTTAAGTGCACTGAAAAATTCCACTGCAAAACGCGCCTTATTCTGTCTCAGCCTTTCTGCCTTTCTGCACTGCACAGTCTCAGTCACAGCCAGTCACTAAGGAAACTGATGAAAAGCTTCTATATATACACACACACCCATATACATATCACACACTGCTCTGCTCTCTCTCCCTGTCACACACACACAAAACTGAATCTCTGTGCCGCTCTCTCTCAGTCGCCCACGCAAACTTCACACACGCTGTGGTTATGACAACAGCAACCCCCGCCATGCTACACTCTCTTTACCCATCTATCCCCCCCTCCGTCTCTGTCGGTGAAAGTCTCAGCTCCCTTGTTTATCCATGTCTTTCCATCTGTTTCTGAGTCTATGTGTGACGGTGTGTGTGTGTGTGTGTGCAGAAGCTGGTGAGAGAGCAGGTGTAGAGCCATCTAATGGTCACATACCACACACTCATACATATAAACTATCGCTGCTGGATAGACTTTATGTTCTCTCAATCTATTATTCATCACCTTTTGTAATCATTACATAATCATATTAGTGCCCTCTGAACTTTGGGGCATTTACACAGTCTACAAATATCCCCCGCCCCATACCCGTTCATCTCTGTCTCGCTCACAAACCCTCTGCCAGACTGTGTTAACTTGCTGGCAGTGTAGTGCGCTACTTCGGCCCAAGCCACATCCCATTCACAAACCTACTAATCCACACACACTATTAGATCCCTGCTAGTCACACACACAAAGAAGTATGCATGTGTGTGTTTGCAGGATTAGGGAGGGACTGGAATGGATGGGCAAATCACTGCTAAGCTCCTCTATTGCTGCATAATCCTACTGAGTACACACAGAGAGACACACACATCCATGAAAATGCAGACACACAAATGTGTAAATATGCAAACACGCATTCAGATATGCGCACACAAACACGAACGAATCTCTCATTCATTGTCACACACGTACAAAGAATGTATTTGCGCACACCCACTCACACAGACAATAGTAGTCATCACTGACATTCAGACACACAAATATGCAGGCAAAAGTCCAACGCACTTATTCAATAACAAATGCAGACATAAACACCAAGATATCATTTCAAAGACAATATATAATCCTGTTCAGTGAGTGTGTGTTGCTGTACAAAAGGGAGTAAGAGAGAAATGTGGGATGGGAGGCAGCTGGAGACAGAGAACATGATTTTTTTTAAATTATATATTTTTTTAAAGACCCCACTGAAGAAAGAAAATGGAGATAAAAAGTAAAAGACAGAAAAGAGGAATGAAAAAAGACAGATAAATGTAATCCAAACACCATTCGCTATTATGCAATCTATTCCTTCATTCTGCCCACACAACTAGGACTCTTTTGTTCATTTAGCTTCCTACCCCAACCCCTCAAGAAATGCAATATATACAATTAGAAAGCCTGTTTTAAATTCTGACTATGACTCAATTAGTGTTTAAGAACATGGAAATATTTCTCCACAAGCTTGAATCACAATGCATTGTGTAATATGAAAGGGATCACTAGAAGAACCAGTGTAGTTACAGTACTCAGGGCAATGTTTACATTAAAAGAAGATTTTTTTTTTAAATTCCAATAAAGTCACTGTAAATTACATACGCTGACCCCATGTGGTCCAATGGAGTTGGTGCAAGTTAAAAGGCACCAAATCCGGAGTGTCAAACTCATTTCACAACATGGGCCACGTATTGGCCATTTTTAGCTTAAGTGTGGCAGAGCAGTAAAGCTAATGGAAAAAAAAGTTTATACTAGTTTATAAAAAAAATTTAATCCCTGAAATGCCTTAAGAAAAAAAGAATGCAGTTTTAACAATACATCTCAGTTTCTCCACATTATAAAGAAATGCTGCTGCAGTAAATCAAAGAAACCTGCCAGAAAGGCTCTCTGGGTTTACATTGTAAAGGAAATAAAGAAATTTATCATGTAAATGAAAAACGTTATCTGAAATTATCTGTGAATTCACAGAAAATGCACATTTTTCACTTTGTAAAAAACTGAAAATTATATTGTAAAAAAAAATTGTGAAAAAAGAAACTTTTCAGTTATTAAATTGAATGCTAACAATAAAAAACAATTTTCAAACAATGAATAGTTTATCAGTTACTTACTCTGATGAATGAAATGCCATAAGTTATAAGTCTTTGTCAGTAAAAACAGTGTAAAACTAATGAAAATACAGTTAAAAGGTCCAATATTTATGCTCTCCAAATTTTTCCAATGCCATCCAGTAGGCCGGATTGGACCCTTTGGCGGGCCGGTTCTGGCCCACGAGCCACATGTTTGACACAGCCTGCTCTAAAGCAATGACGCAACAATAAATAAACTTCTTCATATTCAATAAATAGCTCATTGAATCAGTGTTTATTTCAAATAAAAAAGTTTCTTTACTTACTGCTTTACTTCATCGCTTTATTGTTTCAGGCTGTTTGGAATTCTTGCCTTGCTGACTCATCTTACTTTAATACACGAAATCCGTTTGTTTGCCCATGAACACCTGCTTCACAATCAGGAGTTGAGCAACCAAATAGGTGCAGGTGATAAAAACCTTCAGGTTATATATATCTGAAAAACATATTAGCAACCACCAACATTTATGCACCTACAACACTGTATAGAAGCATATTATGATTTTAATTTCACAACAATAACATCTAATTTATTACCACAAAACTTGAATTATGCGTGATATGTTATGACGACCATGTTACCTAGCAACCACCTAACAACAGAATAAAATCGTAGACCAAACAATACTATAGTATGGGCGTGTACTAGTTCTTCTAATATACTACAAACCACTGGAGATGTTTCCAATTCAATTACTTTAATGAATAAAAAAAATGCCCATTTTAATGTTTTCACTCAAGACCGCTATAGTTAAAGAGGATATTTCCATCGTCAGTGATTTGCCATTACGGCTCTGTTCTGGGACCTTCCCTGCTTTCTATCGGCGCATGTTCAAATCTTTAAGTGTGCAGAGAAGCAGCAGGAGCTCCCGTTACAGAATAAAGCCGACACCACTGGCAAACATGGTTTAGTCAGACACAACAAGAAAGCTGAAGCAGAGCTGAAGCAGAGGTGGGTTGCAAAGTAGCTCGCAGATTCCCAGCAATAGACAGATTAAAGGAACTTTAGTAGCTCAACCTAAGGCTTGCAAGTTGGATGGGCAGAAGTCTATGCTCTATCATTTTTGCAGGTGTAACCTTGCAACATATGCAGGGTGTGACACACAGAGTTGTTCTTATTAAATCGATTTCCTTCCTTCCATTCCATTTCTCACATAAAGTCATTTTGTGACGCCCATTTTAATGTTTATAAAATCGGATGATTTGCTCATGTAAGTGGGACACAGTGAGAAAAGCGAGAGAGAAAAGAAAATCAGACTGAGTTAACGTGAGTAAGATCTTCCAGAATCTGAAGTCAGGTTCAGGACAGGGTGACAGGTGTGTGTGATGTGATAGTCTGAGCTGCTGCAGAGATCACAGCACTAAACAGAATGGCTGAGGAGACAAATATTAATACATAATGCATTTGGATTTGCTTGTCAGTGTACACACGCTTCACTTTTCCTTGCTTGACGGGATGAAAAAAGAACTCAGTCAAACAGATTTTTTTTTTGGGATGGTCCCTGCATGTGTCCACATCTAGGACAGAGAACCGTACTGCTGTGTTTGCTGAAGGTGAACTGCCCGCCGTAATGGACACAGACAGGCAGACTGGCACTAATTGGCATGAATGGGCATGGCAGCAGGCATTTTGTGGATGAAGGAGAGGTGAGCGGCTGCTCAGCATGTGTCCTTGTCTGTGAATAATGTGTTCCACCTTTTCAAAGGCACACGGACAAAAATGCCAGAGAGGCAGCGGCACTGGTTGAGCACACATTCATCAAAGTCCTCTGCTCCACACAAACACACATCCAACACCCCTGAGACTCAACAGGACACACGTGCAGTACACACCAGAGCCATACAGTACGCAGCAATCATCCAAACAAACAAATTCCACAGGCAGACACACAGCACAATGGCTACATGCTCCACAGGTGTCAGCATCCCTGCTTGCGAGGCTGAAGGCTGCGTGATGAACAGAAGAATGGACTTTAATATAAAATCCATATGTACGTCTATTCATGTTACCCTGTACAATATGTGAAATAGCTGTGCTGAGTGCTCTCACTCTCCCACAAGGGAATAAGGTTTTGTGTGATGGTAACAAAGGGGCAATATTTCATGCTCCAAATGTGTGACCAACTGAAAATACTGCAACAGAAAATAATGCTGCTTTTTAAATGTTTATATACACACACATATACACCCACCCACACACACACACACACAAAGAAAATTAAGACGTCACGTTCTCAGTCAGCGGGTAACTATATTTCTACAGTCTTGTAACAAACGGAATTAAGACCACACAGGATTGATTGATTTCATCGATGCACACACATCACAAATAAGGGAAAGTCTTTATATGTAAACTCTAAAGTCTGTTTCAGTTTCTGGCTGTTTGTTGATAAGGAACTACGGCGTTTTAAGACTTCTTGAATGTTGAATTTCTTGAAGTGTTTACACAACACTTCCACCACCATCTTCAAAACGCCATCGCACTGAAGTTGTTCTGGCAGGACGTAGTGACCTTAATCACCTTGCTAAGGCACCTTATGTGGTAGTTATTCCTTTCATGTGTCCCCCCAGCTATATATGTAATATTTTGACTGATAACGGGGGCCAAATAATTACTTGGACTCTCTCTCTCTCACACATTTGAAACACTGTAACTGACCAGGTGAGACAAAGTTTACGTTAGTGCTTCAATCTCATTTCCCCAACTCCTCCCGACCTGACAAAGCAATTTATATTTCGAGACTTGTGGAATAGAAAACAAATTCAAGCATTCACAAACACTGAGTTGGATTTGCTTCACTCCAACATTCCAACTGCTTTAGACTGAAGAGAGAATGACAAAAAGGAACCAGACACACTGACCACACTGGCTTGTCACTGCTTGTCTCACTTTCCCAACAAATCTGTCACTTTCTGTTAACATCATTATTCTCGGTTGTTTTTGTGCGCGCACACACACACACACACACACACACACACACACACACACACACACACACACACACACGGACGTACGCACACACGCACAAGCAATTTTTGTGCCGTTAACAAAACAAGCTTATTTGTGTGCAATATGGTTCTGCATGCATGCAGCTGCCTCATGTTTTAAAGGACACACACCCTTGTTTTACTGTCTTTATTGGGACTCCCCCTAACCCTAACCTTACACGCACACGCAAACACTCACAAATTGCCTAGAGGGTGGTCGCATTTGTCCTCCTGAGATACAACAACCCTCTGACCATGACCCCATTTCAACGCCAAACACAATCTTTGCCTAGAACACCACAGGGTTTGACTGCGATTATGTAAGCCTTTGCAGTGGTAGAGAAACAGAGGGAGGGACAGAGGGAAGGAGAAAAAAAAAAAGGGCAGGAGAGATGGACATGGGGACCAGGAGAGGGAGAGAGGGATTAAAGTACAAGTAAATGATGGAGAAGCAGAAAGAAGATAAGAGAGACGGTGAACGAGACAGTGATGTCACCTTGTACCTGCGCTGCAGTGAGACGGACAAAGAGAGCGAGTAACAGAGGGAGAGAGAAAGGGATGTTGAGAGATCTATTAGCTGATAGAAGCCATGCAGACAGCCTCCCACTCCTTAGGCAATTGATTCGAGGACATTGTGCTGAATGCCGTGACTGTGCGTGCGTGTGTGTGTGTGAGTGTGCGAGTGAGTGACAGTGAAACTCTAGCTTTGAGCCTCGGGGCATAAAGCACTACTACTAGAAATCTGTTTCCCCCATCAGTTTGTGTGTGCGGGTGTGTGTGTGGTCCAGGATCTAAATCTGTTTATACAGTCACATTATGGGGGGGTAAAATTCACGTTCCTATGTTTTAGCATTAGGGTAAGGTCAGATTAGGTACTGCTCACATGCTAATGTAAGCCACTGCATTTTAGGGTAAACATGATACTTCGTTAATGTAAGGGTTTGGATTTAGCACGTAGCGATTATGGTTAAAGTCTCCTGTGAATAAGTTTTGGTGAATGCGACGTCCTTTTAAGTGGCAAAAACAAGTTTGTATGTCTGTGTGTCTTTCAAGAGGACAGCATAATGGAATGCCTTGGTTCGAGACTTGCCAAGAGCACTTTTCCCATACGCCAGGGAGCCAAGACTTCCCCGACCAGCCAAGAATAGCGCCAACACTCTCTCACTCTCTCTCTCTCTGTTTTACTCTCTCTCACCCACACTCACACAAGTACTCACACTTTTCTACTGTTTGGATTTGAGAAAAAGGGTGACAGTGTGAAGGAGGAAATAACAGCCTTGCGCACTTCAATACAGCGACAGAAAAAGAAAGAAAATAAGGAGAGGAGGGACATTTTCCGAACTTGTACTGTACAACAAGCAGTACAGTGGGACTTTTTTGGACAAATATACACTCTGTTTGGAGTTGTGTTTTGATCAGTGTGACACAAATAAATCTTAACTTATTTGAACTTGAATTAACTGAGAGGCAAATACTATAGAAGGAGCAAAAGAGGGGACGCTCAGGAGAAAGGAAGAGGGAGACGTATAACAACATATACAGAGGCAGGGAAACTGCAGCGCTCTCCAAACTCGCTGTTCCCCATGGGGTAAATGGGTTTGTTGTTCTCTCTGTGGATGTGTACTTACAGTATATGTGATTTTTTTTTTTGAAGCAGGAATAAGCTGGTAGATAAAGATGTGGACCACAGTGCATTTCCTACTCCCACTGCATCACACCGAATGTTGAGGCAAGAGAACAACAGGCAGGAACATGTTTTCTATTCCCCCCAAAAAAGCTAAAGCAACGACATACTGTACAAGAAGCCGACTTACTGACAGTACAGCCGACTTTTTCTCTTCAAACCAGTGTTTAAGTATCTCTACCAGATGTGATTTCAAAAGCTGGGCTTAAAAGGAGTTAAAAATATGCTGCTTTAATTAATGCTTGTTTCTCTCCGCGTGACTCACTGGAGAAACAGCTTATGGTGAGCAGAGAGGCTATCCTTCAAACAGAAGACCTGAGTTCAAATCCTTGACCTCACTGAAATGTCTGTGAGTGAGATAATCGCCAGCAGCTCCAAAGGTGCTATTCTGTAGCTGACCCTGCCATCTTACTTCCCCACGGTAAGGGTAGCAAGTGGAAAAGAATTTCCCCTTTGGGCATCAATATTAGCACGAAAAGACAGCACTTTGACTGTGAGTAATTCAGAGAAAATCAAAGCAGGTGCAGTCTGTGGCTTTCAAGAAACTTGAAGACTAGCAGCTTTATTTGTAGAGAAACAAGAAATGCATATGTAATGTAAACAAAGCTATAAACCCCACAATCCCCTCTCAAGCCTTACATTAACCTCACATATAAGGGTTTTTTGGTTTTTTTTGCACTCTCAGCACGACCAATAAAGCCTCCATTCGTGTTGGAACACCCCTCATTAGCTGGCTCCTGAAACGTGGAAATATATTCGTGCATAAACAAAGAGTTCAGAAAGCTCCCTAATAAACAAACCCACTGTCACCAGGCAGACTGGGTTTCCCTTACCTTTAAACGCACCTCCTCCAATCGCAGTGAAGTCAGGAAGCAAACTTAGTTAAGCTGAGCCCCACTGCTTGGATTTCAGTAATTGAATGAGGCCTTCTTATCTACCTATTCCAGAGGCTTCAAATAGTGGGTGAACAAAGAAATGATATATCACGTTGTTTGGTCAGCTCATTATACAACATTATATCAATGACTACATGTATAATCCACTGATTTGAACCACGCTATACTTAACGTGCATCTGTGCAGCAGTCGGAGCGACAGGTTTATCAGCAAAACTAGGCTCCTAGCCACAGAGAAAACACTGATCTGGAAGGTCCCTGATGCCTGAACTAATAACATCATATTAACCATAGCAGACTAAAGCTTTCAGCTTTCAGCAATGTGATAGCAGTTTGACAGTTGTGATTCAGCAGTAATCAACAAACTACTATGTCCTAGCTTATCAAGCACAGCTTAAATTCTAGGAACTAAAAACACGATATGCAGTGGGTCGCAGTGCACCGACAAAACCAGATTGCATAGCAAAGAACAAGAGAGACTTTTTTTTTCAATTATCACCATGGTATCAAGGCAAAGACAATCTCACCTCATTCAACACAACTCCTCCAGAGCCCCCAGGTGTGTCAGCAGGTGGCGTAGCCCATGGAGAGGGTTCCAGACTATTCCAGAATGCAGTGTGTGTTGACTCAGGGACACAGCACTCCCTGGTGAGTGAAAACAACAAAAGTTACACTAAATCGGGGAACAGAGAAATGAAAGAGCGCATCCATTCATATATATTCTCATATATTCATATAAACTGTGTTTATATGTTGAAGAAAAGCCAATTGCAGAATGGATTTGGACACACGACTGAGCATGCATTGCATGTTCTGTCAATAAAAACAGCCATAACTCTGCCTTTGATTCGAAAGGACAAACTGTGGTTTTCACATTTTAACTTCCAAAAAAAAGTATAAGACACAACAAATGCACTTCAGTCATGGTTTTGTGGATGCTGATGAACTAATGTGAAAACATGAAAAAAAAGAGACCTTTTGTGGCACACATGTTGCCGTGCATCAACATAAGGTAACAATGATTTGTTAGAGAGGAGGCGGGGGATATCTGCCATTTCCATATCTATGAAAAGCATCAAGTCCTCCACTGTTTTAAAAACTGCAGGTCATCATTATACGCAGTGCCTGTCATACCCAGGGAAGAAACTCCAGACTATCTTTAAAGACATCAAATGTGCAACAAGCTGACTCGAGCAGACACCCACACACCAACGCAAGAGACAGACTAGCTGATTGTCGACAGTGTGTACACACTCTGGGGGACTAATTAGGCAGGTTGTGGTGGAATGACGGCTATGTTATGGGGATACAAGACACATGTTCCCTGCTGTTAGTCAGCGGCAGTATGTGTGTGTCTATGAATGTTTATGGGGTATACGTGGGATGCCAAACATCCTACTGACCTAGTTCTTATATGTCTGACAACAAGAAAAGAGGTGGGGAGGTGTGGGAGAGAAGTGTGCGTGCAGATGTCTTAGCTGTGGGAAAGTGTTTTATTGCAGCTTATAGGAAACTGAGATGGGAATTACAGAATTTGGCTGGTTTTGTGTGATGCATTAGTGATAGCAAAATATGTCATTCCATTCACACTTTTTAAGTTATGCATGATCTTTCTGGAAGACTGGGAGAGAGAGAGAGAGAGAGAGAAAATAAATATCTGGTTAAAACTGATAGTGTGCTACAGAACTGAGCTTAAACATTTACACATGCATTAAAGTGCCTGCACAAAGAAAGCAAGAGAGTTTGTGTATTGCAGGAACTTGTAATGTGTTTATGCAAGGAGGAGAGAGAGGAAAAAATAGATGAGAACTGAGGCCATGGATTAGCAAACACCAACTGGCAAAGGAATTGATCACATGGTACAAAAAATAAAAAAGGGAGAAAAGGGGATGCAGGCAAGAAGCATTAGACACACAGAAAGAAACTCCAGCACCAAAGAGACAAGAAATAGCAAAAATGTTAAGAGACAAAAGAAAAAGTGGAGTAGAGACAATCCAGAGGTGATGAAAAATGAAGACAGATGGAGAGAAAAGAGGGGACAGAGAGGTAAAGCAAGCAGAGAGGAAGAGAGAGGCAACAGAGAGTCAGAGAGAGAAACAGATGGTGGCAGAGAAGAGGCAGATAGAAACTCAACGGGATGACAACACTGGCACAGCCAGCGAGGCACAGCAGGGAGTATGGAAAGCTGAAAAATGTCAGCAGAAAGGGAGGAGGATGATAAGAAGTGAGGGCAAAGCAGGACAGACAGTGAGGGTTTTCATCTAAAACTGCACCAACTTTCAGGGAAAACAAAACAGAACTTCTACTCTTATCAACACTGCTTAAACAGTGCTCTTATCAGCTCTTATTATTTTTGAAAAACACATAAATTAGAAACAAATTAACGGTGCTTTATTTGCTCATTTGCAATGTATGTAAATGAAAATTCTTGAGTTAAAACCGTGTTGTTGTGATTCAAAAAAAGAATCAAAAAATCATTAAATCACCCTGCTGCTGTGAAAACCTTAAACCTAAAGCTGGAATTTCTAAATCACACTTCACATGATGCTCTAACTACTTCAGACTGAGTCTATAATCTGAATCAGCTGGATTGATGACCCATGTTCTTATAAATTATGTTATCTCCAAGTACCCGGGGTCCTGCCCTTAGTGCTGCAGCATTAAAGAGAGACACCCCTTCCCTTAGCACACAAGCTCTAAGAAAGAGAGATCTCTATTCTAGACTGTAAAAGGCAAAAAAAAAAAAAAAAAAAGTATCATAATTTGTCCAGTATGATGAGCAGAACCAATATTATCGGACTTTATTTATAAGTCATTATAAAGTAAAGTACTTATTGATGCCTTTTTTTCGTGCCCACTCACAGAAAATATGAGAAATCTGCAGTGTAAGAGTTTTACCTCATTAACCTCCTAATCAAGCCTTATTGTAAGTGATGATGTTGTTGCACTTGAATTGCTTTGTCCAGTATGGCCACTTTAAAGTGGTAGTACCGCAATAACAATCTCTCTCCCTTAATAGCACCTAATAAATATGGTTTATTCTTTTGTAAAACATCCAAAATAACTCCAAAATTAAATCTTTATGACTGAATATTTTCTCTATTCCGAAGCGACGTCTCGCTCATACCTAATTCACCGGTAGGTTGACACTTATTAACCCACACAGCTTCAGAATGATAACAATTACACAGAAATGCAATCCTTTATGCAGCAGAAAGTTTTGTCAGCTGAAAATTATGCAGCAATTCTAGGCAGCAGATTTGTTCGAAGCCTCAAAGAAACTTCAAGGTTATGAACAAATAAAATAAAATAAAGATGTTAATAGATATCAGAACTCGGGTTCATTAATCAGCACTTTGCCTTGTGCTGACTTTGGACTTCTACCATTAAATGGGAGTAGAACCTGTGCATCTTAATAGCTTTTCTCACATTGGTATCCATCATTCAAGAGTCTGCTGATTGTAAATGTTGTGCAAAGTAATGGATTTAATAAGTCTGAATATAAAGCAACTTTTTAATAGGGCACCTGTCTGGCTGTTTGAGTTGGTAGTATTTTACTATTAAACAGGACATTTCTGTGTGTTTGTTTGACTGCCAGCTCCTCCTAGACCACCAGGAGTTGAGCAACCAAAACTGGTACACAGGAACATGTTAGGCCCCTGGAGGTTCTTATCTATATCAGTTATAATGATGTCATCAAATCTATCAGGATGTAAAAATAGCACGAGAGAATTTTATTAAATGTAATTTTATTAGATGTAATCCTGGATTTGCAGTTTGATTTTGTTTATAAAGATAATGAAACTGTGATAAATACAGTAAAAATTTTTTTAACCCACCCATCCCCAAGCTGCTTCCATGCAACATACCCCACAGCGTACAATGTCTTTTTTACACACACTCCACTAAAGAAACATTTTCTTAATCCATCACATCCAGAAATCAGGCAGGCTAAATTAGTCAGGTGCGGCACAGTGTAAACCACATTAAGTGAATGCCTGATTGAATTCTAAAGTGCAGCAGGGCAGCCAGCTCGTGTGTGTATTTGTGAGTGTGTGTGTGTGCGGTAATGTGCATGGCTTGGTTATGTCATTGTGTGAGCTGAAATTGAATGCGCTTTGAGGTTTTCCATCATATTGTACCAGAATTATACACCATTACATTCTTTTGTCAAAAGTGACTTGCAATACGTGCATTCAACCTTCAAACCAACAAAGACCACATTCAGTGCTACTGTGCAAGTGCACAAATGATCAAAATGCCTGCAGTATTTGTGCATTTGTTGCTAATCTACCTCAGTGTCAACAACAGACCCTCAACAACAGCGATTGGGAAGATGTGTTATGCATACTGACCGTCATCAAGACAAACTTGTGATTACATAGTATGATGGTTTGGTTTATTACCCAGAGCCTTTTCCCAGTGCAGTCTTTTGTGTGACTTTCCTGCTGTTCTATGTCCTCACTGCGGGTGAATGGGTTCACAATGATGCATGTAAGCGTGCATGGTGATCTCGATCAAAGGCAATGATATTCAACACACCTAAAAAAAATGTTTCCCCGTACTTGACTGGATGTTGGCATGATTACGGCATGAATGCTTTTGTCCACTCAACCGTCACTTCATCCGTTTAAGTGCTTGCATTTTCACCGAGTGTATCAAATAAAACATCCACCCACAACTACCATGGCTGTTGCCAAATCCTGTGCCTACAGTACAAGTTTTGTCTAACAGTACGGTAAACGTCAAAATGCTGTCGACTGTGGAAACCACAAATGCTGGGTTCAAGGGCCAACATCGCCCAGATCTTTATCCAGCAATACTTCTGAAAGTTGTGCTTCAAACCGAAAATTGTGCAGAATGTTGAAGTCTTGCTATATAAATTTAAGGTTAAAGAGCAGAATTGATGAAAACAGGGCCTATAAAAAAATTCCTTCAAAGACTACATTTTTGGACTTAATCTTCCTGTAAATACTTTTGCTTCACGGTGATGACTAAGAACATTTCAAAGCCTTAAGAATCTAGTTTTCTTTTCACTTACTTAGACCAATTACATTCGCTGTAGTACAGCACACAATTCCTCATCATCGTAAGTATGGCAGACGATCACAATCACAAGAACACATAGACAGAATACTTTAGGAGCTGACGTAGTGTCTGACAGCTGTTTTGTTGCCTGAGGCAGAAGAATGCATTGAGTCCTTGTGTGTGTGGGTGTGTGGGTATGTGTGTGTGTGTGTGTCTGTGTATGTGTGCGTATGTATTCGTGTACGTGTGTGTGTGTAGAGTGACTGACCATTACTGTAATTTAAGGGAAATTCCTTCCTAAACCACAACCCCATTTCCCTAGCCTCCAACAATCTTGTCATACCACAAGTAAAGGATCAGCCCTCTGAAAGTTTAAGGTGCTGAGAACAGGAATGTTATCATAAGGGCGCACGTGTTTGGAAAGACCAGTGTCCTTCAGTAATCACCATCCTTTACTTACTGTTAGCTGTGTTACTGGAAGTGTGTACGTGGCAGCTGTGTCAGATAGTGCGCCAAAAACGAATCATTCCAGTTACAGGCCTGAACTATTTTTAACATGCAATCTTATAATGTGTTTCTGAAAAGTGGGAAGATGAATAAATAAAGATCATATGCCTGTAAGCGCATAAAAAAAACCCCAAAAAACCTAAGAGGCATTTCCAGGTTTACTAGTGCTCACTCTCCCTCCAGTTCAGCCTATACTGCTCAAAAAAAAAGAAGAAGAAAGAAACACTTTTTTAATGAGAGTACAAGTTAGTCAGTTAAACTTCTGGGATATTGATCTGGTCAGCTGAGTAGCAGAGGGGAGCTGGATAGGGCCGTAGAAGGTCTTCAACCCATCACCAGGAATCTGCTCCTTTGTACAAAGCGGAACAGAAAGAGCACTGCCAGAGCCCTACAAAATGACCTCCAGCAGGTCACTGGTGTGAATGTGTCTGTCCAAACAATCAGAAACAGACTTGATGAGGGTGGCCTGAGGGCCAGACATCCTCTGATGGGCCCTGTGCTCACTGCCAGGCTGTACCTCAGACTGTCCAGGAGCTCAGTGATGCCGTGGTCCAGATCTGGGAGGAGATCCCCCAGGACACCATCCGTCGTCTCATTAGGAGCATGCCCAGACGTTGTCAGGCATGCATACACGTGGGGGCTGTATAAACAACTGAGTACCATTTTGAGTTCCTGCAATGAAATTTCAGCAAAATGGACTAGCCTGCTGCATCTGTCTTTGAATTCAGCCCTCTTCAGGTTGGTAATTTTCATTTTCATCAAATGATGTGGCATCCTTTCATTCCCAAAACATTACCCAGTCCATATCAGTATAGATATCCAGCATGATTTTTTCTTCCCATTGAGATCTGATGTGTTTTCAAAGTGTACCTTTAATTTTTATGAGCAGCATTTCAGTATCTCCTTCTTAGTAGCTTCAGAGTCTAAAGGAACACTGATGCTATTATAAAGCTGGGTGTATAGAACCGTTTAATTGATGGAGGTCATAGTTTTTAAGCACATTGGTAAATGAGAACTGATCTCATGTAGGACATTTTGTGAATGTATTAAAAGAACAAAGAATCAATAGTTAATTGAGTCCTAAGCTATAACATGGATAAAAGTTGGAACACCAATGTTGCTGGTGTGATCACAGGCCTAATTAACCTAACTAAATGCTAACAACATAAGTGGGAAACAGAATAAGAAAGTGAAAGCTTTAGAGCTGTATGTCTGACTTTGCAGTGCCAAACAATTTCTTAGACAACCACCACTGTGCAAAAGTCTTGAACTGCCTCTCATTACCTCTGGGGATTCTAAATATCACATTATACCGTAGCTTGCATCCAAATATCATGTCACATTTGGCCTTTGACCTCACTTTTAATTTCTAAAATTTGTTAGGTAATGCATTAAAACCCACTGAAAAGTGAAAGCTGATGATCAGTGTTTAGTGACAGCATGATATCATGTAACTAAACAAAACGGCAGCTCGATCAATCAAAAGCCGTACGCTGGATTCACTGTACTTTCATTAGAGGAGCATTCCATAATAGCAAAAAAGGCAAAACATAACTTCTTTTTTACAAGTTGGAAAAAGTTGATTCACACTGCTTAATCAGTCACAATCAGCTGGGGATGGAATGAGGTTGCAATCATCACTTTGCACCACTAGCTGTCAATAAAATCAAGGAACACACCTTAATATTTCCTCACTGATTAAGACTGTAACGCCTGATCAGTTGAGTGAGGGGTGGCAGCCCTTCCACTTTGTTTTTACTTATCCCACACAAACTCACAGACAGGGTATTGTCCTGCCTTAGCTTTACTTTGTAAAACTACACTTGTGTGTTAGGCGCGCACACACAGACACACACACACACACACACACACACACACACACACACACACACACACACACACACACACACACAC
>JAVDPK010001447.1:353689-368919 GCA_034780415.1 Cichlasoma orientale | reverse complement strand
GAGAAAATCACACCCTGTTTGAATTGCTAATGAAAGCAATCCTTGTACGGTGCTGAGCGATTATACGTTATGAATAAATAGCTGCGAGGAAATCTCTCCTATATTAAAGTGTCTGTACTGTGGCTGTGTTAACTTGCCATGACTCTGGAAATGTTAACGCTCTCTGTAGTGACCTTTGATGTTTATAATAATCTCGAGGATGATTGTTATTGTTTCTTTTACACATAATTATACACTTAGTAGTTTTCAGTCTCTCCTTTTGTGGTTCAGTTACCCGCTTCTCACATATAATTACTACAACTTAAAAGGTTGTACAGTAAGAAATCTAGGATGCAATATGGTTTTAGGTCCTTGGGCATAAATTGACCTTAGTGCTTCAGAACTGTATGGAAATCTCATAATTTAACAGACACGGCGCTCTACATGCACAGACAAAGAGTGGGTGCTGATTGACTCAGTAAAAATGATTCAAGGCATTGCTAATGGACACTTAAAGTGCAAGCCACCTCCATGTTTAGTGCCCTTCAGTCAGTGTTAGACCATAACTCAAGAGGCTGTAACCAGCCTGTATGGCAAACTAGTGCTGCTCTGATTTTACATAGTAAGACGGCTAATTGAACATTTAAATGGCTTTTTCTGACCTAATAGATGCATGTTTAAGGTCTGATTAAATAAACCTACAATCATGGACATGGTCAGACATGAGCTGCATTATAGACTCCAGTGTCAAAATCAGACAGGGTGTATGTTATCGCCCTTCCATCTTCCTAGACCTAAATAAGTATCATCGTTTATTGTTTAAAAGCAACATATTCTCAATAAAATGGGGGAGAGGGGTAATTATAAAGCTGTGTCTAGTGACTATATAAATCAAGCTGCCTGTGAGCAAAAGGAGTTTGAAATGTTCCACCAAACAACACAAAAATACAATTCTGTTCAGCGCCTTTACATAGACAGATTCAGACTTAGCACCAACTCAGGCCCAATTCAAACCTGACACACTGAGTGAACTTCGACTAGACAAATAAATAAGTAAATACTTTATGGCTCATATCAAAGCAGGTTCAAAAAGGCTTTTTACACATACACAGAAACACTGAATATTTGGAAAAGCCTTCAGTTGATCCGCAGTGCTGCAGGGAGAGCACTGGAAGGGACGAGAAAGAGAGAGCATATTTCTCCCATATTGGCTTCTCTTCATTGGCTTCCTGTTAAATCCCGAATCGAATTTAAAATCCTTCTTCTCACATACAAGGTCTGGAATAATCAGGCCCCATCTTATCTTAAAGACCTCATAATACCATATCACCCCAATAGAACACTTCCCTCTCAGACTGCTAGCTTACTTGTGCTTACTTGTGGTTCCTAGGGTATTTAACTGGGAGGCAGAACCTTCAGTTTTCAGGCCCCTCTTCTGTGGAGCCAGCTCCCACTTTAGATTTGGGAGACAGACACTCTCTACTTTTAAAATTAGGCTTAAAACTTTCCTTTATGATAAAGCTTATAGTTAGGGCTGGATCAGGTGACTCTGAACTCTCCCTTAGTTACGCTGCAATAGGCTTTATGGTGCTGGGGCCGCCCCATGACACACTTGAGTATTTCTTTCTCATCCACCTCTTTTCACTCTCTGTGTTTATACACCACACTGCATTTAATAGTTATTCTGACTGCCCCACAGCGTGTCTTTTGTCCTGTCTCACTCCCCTCACCCCCATCCAGTTGCGGCACATGGCTGCCCTTCTGCTGGAGGTTTCTTCTTGTTAAAAGGGAGTTTTTACTTCCCACTGTCTCCAAGTGCTTACTCATAGGGGGTCGTGTGATTGTTGGGGTTTTCTCTGTGTTATTGTTGGGTCTTAACTTTACAATATAAAGTGCCTCTAGGTGACCACTGTTGTGATTTGGCGCTATATGAATAAAACTGAATTGAATTGAACCCATGCAGACACGGAGAGAACGTGCACATTCCACACAGAAAGGCAAAGTAACAAAAGCTATCCAGAGGACAGAGCCAGCCACAAGCCAGTGGCCTTGGTTTGAGCAAAGGATCAAAGTTAGGAGGAAAATTATGGAGATGAGTGAATCTGTAAAGTTACAAATGTACTGTAAAATGATGGAAGTAGTAGGTAAAGGTGGTTGTACATTATTTGGACCTCTTTTCAGTAGCACAGCGCTTTGTTTTCAGAGTTACTGCAATGAAATTTCATCAAAATAGGCTAGCCTGCTGCATCATTTTTTCACTTTGATTTTTGGGGTTTCTTTGAATTCAGCCCTCTGTAGGTCGATCATTTTTATTTTTCATCAAACGATGTGGCATCCTTTCATTCCTAACACATTACCCAGTCCATATCAGTATAGATATCCAGCATCATTTTTTCATGTGTTTTCAGCACTGTTCCTTTAATTTTTTTGAGCAGTGTATGATAGTCTGTCTGAGTATCAGCTTGTGTAGTGATTGCTCCCATTATCAGTAGCAATATTTTATAGCAGATCGTCATTACACTGCCCCCCTCAAAAAAAGTTATAATGTATTAACAAAACAGTTATATATGTAAAAATAAATGCATAATACCATAATGAATTCCTGATTGGGAAACAATAAGTCATCTTTTTCTAGTTTGCTGCTGGACTGATCTTCACCTTCACTCGCACATCCAACACGCACTTCCAGTAGCATTTGTACCAGAGACAGTATGTTGCAACATTTCAGTTTGTCTTCCAGAAGAGACAACAGTCGCTAGATTACAATGAATGCCGTTTTCAGTTTTTCTGGTGCCACTACATACTGAGTTCGGTTTGTTGGCATTAAGCCATGTGGGTTTTTTTTTTTTTTTTTTTTTTTTTTTTTTAAATCATTGTCTGCTTATCTGGCTCAGTCCTCCTGCACAGTATCATACCAACCACACACCAACTGTCACTGTCTGCAGAGTAAATATTAGCACAATTTTCACACTGGGATGCCAGCTATAAATAGAGTGCAGGAAACCATCCAGGAACAAACCCTAAACGTCTGTGTTGGCTTTTTAATTTCACCATGCAGTAATGCATGTCCACCAAATAACCTTAGTGCTAATCCCATTTTATTCTCTGGACACTTCTGAGGACAAAAAATGCTACTTGGAGGGGAAAAGATAAGAGTGCTCCACTGCTGTATGCGCAAATGTCAGTTTAATGCTTTCTTATTAATGATTCATGGAGCCTTTGGATGAGGATTTGTGATGAGAGTGTTGAGGTCTATGCTTTGCATAATAAATACAGTTAAGGTAATTAACATTCAGGGCATAATTGGCTTTTTATAATCAAGATTAAGAAGGAAACATCAATAACAGTCCTAACATTCTTGTAAAACCACAACCCTTGTGAAAGCATAACTTTGTATGGATTACACAAACAAGATATTATTAGTGTGTTACAAATGCTTATACAGTAGTTAGTGTAAATTGAAATTTCTAAATTCAGGAGCTTGATGCACTATTATAAAATATATATGTTTTACAAATGAATACAAGCCAGATTTCATTGGCAAGTTGAATTAAAAGCTTTAATCAAGCTCTCAAGGACTTTTCAATTAAATGGTGGTTTGGTTCAAGTTGGTAATTATAATAAAGGTAATAATAGGAACATGAACCATTGTTGACCTAAATCACTCTTTTCTTTTCCTTTGGGTTACAGCTTCTCTCCCTAGAAGCTATATTCTTATGCATTTTACAGTAAACATGGAGCAGCAGTGACCCATTTTTACGTCACTCTGGACTCTGTTAAAATTGGTTAATAGCAGTGAAAAAACCCCCACAAACACTATATAGGATTGAGTTTGATGGTGTAACTAGTTATCAAAGCTTGAATCAGTGGTTGTAAGAGATTATGTTCCTCCAATTTATTGTTCATGATTATACTGTACATGTTGACCATAGATGTATTTGTACGCTGGCACTGATATAAGTGCATGTAACATTGATCAGGTGATGCATCCCTGTTTTGTGTTGTGTTGGGGTTGGCAGTGTACTGTGGTTGGAGAATTAGAGTGAAATGCTGTTCCACTGATATGCTGTAAATCCCTAATTATATGCTTTAAGCTCATCTACCTGCAGCTTTAAATCTGATGCAGTTCCTGTGTCTTCCCCCCTCTACGCTCAGTGCAGCCAGCCTCTGGCTCTCCTCTCTGTCACTGTTACTTCCCTCCCATCCATTCCATTCTTTTTAGTTGAATGCTACACCAGTTCTTTCAATTTTTTTTAAAGATTTTTCAAGAGTCCCAATTTTGTTGTGTTTTTACTTTTGACTGACTTGTTAGTGAGTGACTGTTTGGACCTACTTTGCAAAGATAGGAGGAAGGTAGAGAGAGGTCATTTTGTAATGTTGCATAAGCTAGATCTTTATTTTCTTTCTGACTGGGCAGCGGATATGATGCATAACATTCAGATAGCTAAAATCAACTTTTCTAAAATGCAAAACTTTCTTTTCCCAATAAATGATTAAACTTTGCAATTTCCCCTCAGAGTGCAGTAGCTATCATGATCTTAGGTCCCTTAAACAGCTGGAAATAAAGTGCTCTTTTACTTAACTCCAAGAATCTGGGTCTAAACAGTTACAATTTCAAGCTGCGATTTTCAGGCGCCTGCCTGGATGCAACCATCTTATTCCCATTAGAAAATGCCACCTAGAGTACATTTGCATGAACAAGTAGAAGTAAGGTGGTTGCTATTTTTGTTAGTAAAGCTTATTTCCTTTCCATCAATAACAATAGTATACCTGATGAACCAGGCGCTCTTGGTAACCCTTTTCTTGTTATGTCAGGTTTATGTGTCAGTGTACGGGCAAGACAGTGAAGGAAATCAAAGCTGTGATTGTGAGATGTGTGGGATTTTTTTATGTACTACTCCAGCTGTGCATGGTCTACTATTCCACTGTAGTTCATAGACTTCTTTTGATGCTTAGCCAAGGTGTTTAGCAATGCAATTTGCAAGTACCACCTCATCATTTGTTTGATCCCATGATTCTGTATTTTTTTTTCTTCTTCTTTTTTTTTTCTTTTGGTTGATGTGAAGCTTTGAGAAATGGCTAGTACAGTACTCCTGGCTGCGAGGGACCCACTCCGCTCTCATTAGCTACAACTGGACTTTATTCTGTGCGTTCAGTTAGTGCCAGAGGAACTGAAGATACATAAGGTGAGTTAGGGGACGGATTAAAAAAAAAAAAAAAAAAAGCAGAAGAGTGAGAGCTTGAATGAAAAGACTTAGCTTTACTTGGTTTCCCCTCAAGGCAGAATCAGGAAACCAGTTACATCCCCCCCTCATACACCCACATCATCCCAGCCCACCATCTTCCCTGAATGTGCGGCCTATTTTCTCTGTCAAGGTGGTGTCCTAGATTCAAAGTTCCATCAGATGAGTAAAACACTAAGGCAAAAAAAGATTACATCTAGGAGGATGTGGAGGATGGGGGTGTCAGTGGGGTCTTTAAAGCCAGCGGAATGTCTCCCTACTTGTATACTGATGGTGTACTCATTCCACTGAACTCCAGTCAAGTTGCTGTAAAAAACATTCTAAGAAAATATCTCACTTTCTTACCTGTAAAGAGACGGAGGCAAAAAAAAAAGACAATGCATTTGGATTCCACACGTGTTTCTACAGTTTTAGAAAGTGACTGAAATGAAGTGTCTCGCGGCAAGTTGCGCATCAGCCCCATGTTTACCCGTGCATATGCCCTCTCCATATATGCGTGCTCCTGTTTATGTTATTAATTAGCCATCAGCAGAGGAGTTCAGCCACGGCAGAATTCACCTGGGTATGATTTTGACTTCTCAGAGCAAATTAAATTACTGAGCGTGGAGCTCAGAGAGACAGCTGGTGATCACGGCATGTAGCTGAAGGCGTGCAGAGCACATGGCATCAATTATACTACAACAGCACTTCCCAGAGTCAGATCAGCTACTGTGAAATGCTGCCATTGTCATTTGCTGGTTTAACACAGTCTGAAATACTCAACATCTCAAGGCAGTGGTATTATACAGTAACTTTATGTGAATACACTTAAAGCCCTTCGGAGCAAAATGTTATTAAATTGTTCTGTGCCTTTGTTGTAATGCACCCTTTCCTTTAGAGTGTGTCCCTACTGTGAGGCCTTTGTGCGAACACAATGAAATCAGTGCTCTTGCTGCAGTATCCCGGGTGTGAAAGTGTTGCCAGGCATCAATTTGTTCGAGATGCAAATGTCATCGGTGCACCACCACAGCATTGCTCAAACCCTAATCTTTTTTCGTCCTCTTCCAAATTTGATCGCCTTGATGAAAACTGTCTCGCAAACACAACGCAAGTGTACGTGCGCGCGCCTCCATAAAAGTTCAAATTTCACATTTGTAGTCGTCCTGAGGATTTTCTTCAACGTGTTAAATCCAATTAGCCACCCTCTGCTTGTTCCTGCCACTCTTATCAGTCCCAGCCCTTCTGTAGACTCACACTGGATTTATAAAAAATTTAAGACCTCCTCTTTTAGGCAGATAATATATTGGAAACCCTGCAGCATCAACATAAAGCTCTTTAATAATTCATTTTTGTAGCTTGGGGAAGACACAGTATGGAGGGTGGCACTTCAGCTTTGTATTGCTGTGACATTTTTACAGAAGCAAACTATGCAATAAATCTTTTGACCAGGACCCGACGCATTGCAGCTTTGAGTGACTTAAAGTGATATTAATACTGAGAGATTGATGATAAAGTTGACACGGTGAAGTGTATTTAATTGTTTTGGATTGACCCATCTCTAAGCCCTGCCACTCTCACAGAAGCTCTGTCTGACAGGATTTCTATTTTAACACTCTGCATGCAGTTTGTAGTGACAGATGGGCTCAAAAATCCTTTTCAACAATGGTTCTATGATTTTGCCCACAAGGAAACAAAAACAGACATCTTATTTTTTTTTTTAGGTGACAAGTTTGGATTTTATTGCCTGAAGAAATAACTGTTAGTGTTTCCATTTAATTTGTTTAAAACATTAATGATGTAAATGGGTCTTAAATATGCATATGGTGGTAATGACTGCAGTTCAGGTATGTCCCAGCTAAAGTCGGCTATCCTTTAGCTGCTATGATGAAGACCAACTATGGTGAGATCCAGTGTTTTTAGTGCTCTAGGCTAGATTATGATATCAGAAATATAAAAAAGTTAATTCATGTGCACTATAAAAAATGTGCTTTCACTGTCACTAGGATACCTGTTCCTATTGTTTGTGAGTTAACACCCACAAGCAGTGGTGAAAGTTAGGACCTCTCAGAATTCCTCAAAGTGTTGCTCGGTATCGTGACTGGTGTGAGGGGAAGGGCTGTGTCCCTGCCTGCAGCAGTGCTGTATGTATTGTGTAAAAAAAATAAATTGAGCTCCAAAACCAAACTGATTTTCTGAGATTTATTGAAAGAACCAATTGCAACGGGATCAATACAGCACAAACAGTCTTCGCAGCAGCATTGAAACTGAAAAGGAAAAATAACATCTGTATTTATACTCGTGTGGATACAGTCTCTCAGTTCCAGCTGTGAGGAGGTTTCTTCCCACCATCATGTAGGCACCAGCATGATAATGACCTGCATCATAACCTTGGACACGGCTTACATTTGAGTTGTTTCTCATCGTCGCACGCACAGTCTTAGTATAGGAAAATTACAATTACAGAAGTCCACAGAGGTTATTTGTTTTGAAACACAAGTAGAGACTGTGACATAGCATTAAAGCTTATCTTTGTGTTGTGAATAGTAAATAGTTACTGCAGTTGTCTTGAGCATAAATGCAAACAACTCTCTTGCTTCTGGGAACTACAGCTAACCCTATTGGGCTGCAGGTATTAAAAAAAAAAGAACAACTATCAACAACAAAACACAACTTCAGCTCCTGTAAATGTTAAATTTAAACCTGAATTCCATTAAATATTGGTCAGTCCTATTAAAAATAATGCTCGCATCAGGGATTCTTCTCTATAGGGTCTTTACCCACAATACAAAGTGCCTTGAGGCGCCTGTTTTTTGTGATTTGGCTCTATATAAATAAAACTGAAGTGAATTGAATTACGTCGTTCTTTCTTTTGCTCGTCTTTTTTGTACCACTTTCTGCATGTATTTGGTGAATGTAATTCTACCCGTAACCAGTTTAGATAGGGTGGTTGGCTGATATAGGATTTTAAAACCAATACTGGTATTTGGTGATTTAAAAATCCGATACAACGGCCAAAATTTTTTTTTCTTTCAGACACACAAAACATAATTTCCCTAACATTTGTTAGCTGTAGTTATTTATGTGTTCTTTCTAAGATGATATGACAACGCAGTTTAAAAATAATCTTGTTTTACTGTCACAACAAGTTGGAGGATTACTTGTTTACACTCTGCAAACTCTGCTTCAATCAGCTGGTTGTTGTGGACAAACTGCAACATCAACGCTCAACATGGTTTTTCATTTATCGTCCATTCTAAATGTTGATACTGATCTATCACCAAATTGCTACTATTCACCGATATAGCTGCTGCAGTGTTACTAGAAACTTTATTAAACCAAATACAGGACTGCTGTTTTTATTGATATATATTTATTGATATATTATGCTATGAGATTTTCATAATGTAACCTATAAAATAAAGTTGGGTTAATATGGGTCTCTGAAGCTATAGTTAACTGTGAAAGCTGGGAAGGGCTGCAGCTTTTGTTAGGGCAGAGGCACATCCTTACATTTATGTGCAGGTCTTAACTTTTTTTTCCCCCTATACTACAGCCTTAAGCATACCACAATGCTAAGAATGGACAATGGAAGGCAGAGATTGTGGTTTACAAAACGGTCAAAAACGGATACCAGTTTTTAGCTTTTTAAACAAATGTATCTTTTTTTTTTTAAATTTCCCCTTCTACCTCCACAGCCTTTGGTCAGTAACATTTGAAAAACCTAAATGGATTAGTTCAGTAAAATCTTATCGACCCATTCATAATAGAACAAAAATGTAATTATATAAAATTCTCTTCCCTTTGCCAGCAGCAGTCAATGAAATTTGTTTGTGAGTAAGCTTTCCGGGGATAGAGTCTCTTATCTAATTTCTCCCTTATATGTATTCTTCTTTAAAAGCATAAAACCCTTTTTGCTGTCATGTAGAAAAACCTGCCCTCTGACCTCCTGTGGAGAAGGCAAAAGAATAATGATTTCCTGACCCACAAGGGAGAAATTCAAAGTACCATTCCTAAACGGTACTCAGTCAGGTCACTCAGAACTGTAAATATATTACATGTGAAGGCAGAACTTCCACGTAGGACAAATTATAGGACTCCTTATCAACATCCACCTCTCATCCAGAGCTGTCAAATGATTTGCAGTAAGCTGGCCACCGTGTACCTAAGAATTTGCATTTCATAACACTAAATGTGCTTTCTGGTTCTGAAACAGCCCCCACACTGTGGTTGAAGATTAGTTAATAATTCAGAGTTGTTGGAAGCAGTGGGATGGGGATGGCGGTGTTTGCTGTTCGCCTTCACAGCTGCATGGGGTCTGCCAGTGACAGATGGCTCAGCGGAGAATTTAGTGCCAGTATATCCCAATAGAGTGCTGGACACTGTGTGCCTCTCTCCATGCTCTTCTTGCTCATTCTTTTTGTCAGTCTGTCTCATTTCATTCAATTGTGTAAGGAGGAGTGAATGTGTGTAGAGAAGAAAGACAGAGAGAAAAGCGCTGGAACTTAATGGTCAGTATTTTACAGTTGTATATTCATTGGAATTTGATCTTTTTCACAGTATACTTTGGTGTTAGAAGGATCCTTTGGAATTCTTCAGATAAATGGTCATGTGTTTCCCTTATCTACCCACTGGTTTTTATCACAGAATGCGGCCTGTAGCAGTTTTGTAAGTTATTGTTCTCCTGCTGCTCATCCGTAGGGTGTCCAGGTGTCTCTGAAAGATATTTTCAGCTCTCTGCATGGGTGCAGTCACTGACACTGCCTACAGTAGTCAACTCGAGGACAGCTGGTACTACCTGTTGGGAATCACAGAAACAGCAGGATATTGCAGGCGTTCTGTGCCGTTTCTCAAAGAACTGATACTTGGTTTGCTGGGCCTAGGATTTTTTTAAAAAAACTAAAATTCACACTGTACTATAGAAATTTTAGCTTGTTGATCATTCAAATGTGGAAACAGAACTCAAATTTTATTTTATTGGTATGTTTATACCAGTGTCTGCTGAGCTGTTACTCTGCCAGCTCACAGGTTACCTGTGCTGAGTACTGTAAACAGTTTGCCCAGAAAACTTTAGAATGAACCTGAAACCTCATCCTGAAATTTTCAGTTCATTAAATTCTGATTTTATTTACATTTTACAGTGTCTCAACTTTATTTGGTTTCCACAAAAGGCACAACTTTACTTATTTTGAAGGCAAACGCTTTCTGCTTCCAGTTATGTCACACCACACGCTCAGTGGTTGCTTAGTGACTCTTTGCAGTTAGGTCGGTGTCTTCCATGCAAAATATGGCTGACTGATTTCACTATAGCGATTGCCAGCAACCACTTATCAACCATCCAGGGTATACACATTGTTTTCTCTAGTGATCAGAGGTTGCCAAGGGGTTGCCAACCGGTCTCTAGCCCTGTGTGACTGAAGTCTTGCAAGACTGGATGAGCTTAGAGAGAGGGATTCAAAATGCAAGTGCTGTTCACATAATATCAGCACGATTGTTTTAAAATATTAAAACCTATTGGGGATTTCTTTTGTTATGACCTTGTTTTCCAGAGCTTCCAGAGAACTGGACAGACACGAAGGAGACTCTGCTGGAGGGGATGGCGTTCAACGTGAAGTACCTGGGTATGACTCTGGTGGGCCAGCCTAAAGGAGAGGACATGGCCTCTGCTGCCATTCACAGAATTGTTGCCACAGTGAGTTAATAAATCTTGCATTCTATAATTGATTCTACTGAACTGAATACAGTACATATTAAAATCCACGTGCAGAAATCTGTCAGCAAGATCATAATTTTAAAGTTTCAAGAGGAACACTGAGCATTCCAACTGCAGTAATAATTAAAAATTTACTGTAAAATTTAACTTTCACACTCCAGTGCACATTATCTGAGTGACTCTAAGATGACTGATTAATTTAGATTTCATCCATCTTCATGGGTCAGGACAGTGTTTCACGAACATCACGTAAAGTCATCGTAACAGCAGCAAAAACATTGTGGACACCATCAGAATAATTTAAATTATAATCATGGATTATTATGGTCTTTTAAATTGGCATGGAGGATAAACAGCCCAGTAAAGGGAAATATTGTGATTCACGTGTTCTGTGAAATATTTAACTGCTTACTGCGATTACACTTAAACCAAGTAATCAGCATCATTCACAGTTAAATTTCTGTAATACGCTTGCCAAGTAGTTTTACAAAGTTTATCTCTGTGTCAAGGTTTGCGCATATAAAGATGGAAATAGAGCCGCTAATCCAGGATTATCAGCGGTTGCACACATGCAGAAGGCCATGTTTGTCTTTAACAACTCCGCATTGGGGATTTCTGGGCACGGTTTTCCGCATCAGTTCAGGCGGTTGGCAGTTTTCTCATGACTGTTTTAAAAACTACAAATAAACCGCTGCGTTTAAACCAGTCAATTTAGAAACATACCAAGAAGCCAATTACTGGAATGTCTTTATGCATGCAAAATGATACTCGTGTTTCTCTAATGTTCTCACACACTCGCACACCTATTCACTTGACATCGCCAACAATGAGAACGTCTGATGCTCCAGAGGCTTTCTTTGCAGAATGAACAGATTGGCACAGGCAGCAGTATAATCATAAATCCTCCGCCTCTCAATTAGAGACTGAACCAAGCCTAATGGCGGGATTAAGATTCAGTTGATTTACACCAAGACAAAAAAGTCTGTTCCCTTGGTAACCAATATAACTGAATGGGGAAATATTGAATAAATCTGTGACTTTTTCATTCACTACATGCTTCAGTCAGACGTGATAAGACAAGACAGAAGAAGCAAACATGTATAGAGAGAGGCTGAACTTGGCGTATCTCAAGCTGACAGATTGGTTTTTGCCTTGTGGCAAGGCACTTGAAACATGACAGCAGCAACTGTAGCTGTTAGCGCTTCCTGCATGAATGAACTACCACAATCAGCTACAGCACCCTTTCCCTACTTTTATAGTGTAATTTTCCCTTATTTTATGTGTTGTGGTTCCAAGCAAGAGTCTACTGTTCACTGTCATCATCTCCAGGGCATTACAGTTCCTACAGCAGGCCATGGCACCATTCCCATTGTCCTTGAGAAGTCCTAGTTTTGTTTAAGCAAGGGTTCCACTCCTAGTCATCATTAGCCTTCTTTGAAATAAATAAATGAGCACTTATACAGTTTGATTGTATGGACATGCTAAATTATTTAATCCTTTTTAATTTAGTTGCTTTTTGCTTCCCTGTATTCATTCACAGTCACTCTTCTGATACTTGATGTCAGTTGAGTGTCACAAAAATTGCTGTCATTTGCTGTTTAATTGCATGGTAAGCAGGTCATTGTCATTGTCAACAGTCACTCACATGGACCACAAGCTCAGCACTATGGCTGTATTTTCTGGACGTCCAGATGGTGCAAAGTGGCAGGGGGAGTCGGTGGCTGCCAGGCCGACCTCGAGTGCTCATTCTGGGCTACACGTTGCAGCTTTTCTCCCCTCATTCTGTCGCTTTTTATAAATTCTCTGCATTTCTGGGACAAAGCAGGCTGCTTGGTTTTGCTCAACAGCATACTGTTGCAGTTGAGTGCTTTTGGTGTTTAATCAGAAGGTCATTTCATATTAATGTCAGAGTGATGTGGAAGGTCTGCGTTTTAATCTGCCAGGCAACATTTTCTCCAGTTTCTCCAGCTTTAGTGTTTCTGTGTGACTACACAGAGTGTGTCTGCTGTGCGTAAGGAGTTTCTAACAAGCTTGAACTCTCTGAGGCAGCTTTCTTGTAATTTCTTTAAGTAGTCTTCAGGAATAGTTCTCCAGGCTTCTTGAAGGACATTAAAAGCTCTTCTTTGGATGTTGGCTGCCTTGTTTGATTCTCAGTTAAGATGATCCCACACTGCTTCAATAATATTGAGGTCCAGGCTCTGAGGAGGCAATCTATGACTGCTAGTGTTCCATTGTGTGTTATTTTTTCTTTCCAGGTATGCTTTTACTGCATTGGCAGTGCGTTTGGGATCATTGTCATGTGGAAAAATGAAGCCATTGCCAATGAGACACTTTCCAGATGGGACTGTTCTGAATTCATAATTCTATCAATTTTGACAAGATGCCCTAACACCACTGGCTGAAATGCAGCCCCAAACCATGACAGAGCCTCCACCGTGCTTTACAGATGGCTGTGGACACTCACTGTTGAACCTCTCTCATCACTTCCTCCATACAGATTGACAGCAATTTGAGCCAAAAATGTCAGATTTGGATTAATCACTCCCACTGATTTTCACTCCAGTTTTTATGTAATTTGGCTTTTTCCTCTTTGTTTACCTTGCTTAACAATGGCTTCTTGACAGCCACACTTCCATTAAGACCATTTATGATGATGCTCAGTGAACAGTAAATGGATCATCTGAAGGACTCAGGCCCTGTGTCAGGTCTTTGCTGGATTTTTTTCTATTTCTTAAACACATGATTTTCAGCTACTGTTCATCTACTGTGGATTTGTGTTACAAAATTACTATTTTATGCCTTCATAGAGTCAACTAAAGAAATTGGAACAATTTTTTTTTTGCGACAGGCTGCTAGGAGGTGCTTAAATATACAATTTAAATTGTTTCTTTGCTGAGTTGTCTGTTACGTGTGGACAAAACACTGGTTCACCCCTTGAGTTAGATTATTTTTTGTGCTTGAAAATGTCACATTTCAGAAGTGTCTTTAACAAAAACAAATGAACAAAAAGCATCCCCCTGAAAATAGTCAGGTACAAGGACTATACTGAAACTGAGAAAGCAGCCAAAGAAAAACTCTGGAAGCCCTTCAGAAAATCTGGAGAACTATTGCTCAAGACTACTTTAAAAATGCCAAGAAAGTCTGGTTCACTGGAAGAAATAAGGGGTTGCTCAAGACTTTTGTGCAGTACTGTAAATGTTTTATGTTTAAAATCCACAGGCCAGAGCCAGCGCTAAGAAGTTTCGGAAAGTAACACTGACGGTCTCACCAAAAGGCATCGTCATCACAGACACAGAAACTACAGACCTCATAGAGAATGTCTCCATTTACAGGTACGGCCGTAGCATTTCTGGTCTCAATCTTTTGGTTCACCATATTAATATGACATCTACTAGACTGATTGCTATAAAAATCTTTTAGACATGCATGCTCCCCAGAGAACTTCCCTTCCCTCAGTTTCCTCTAGTTCCACTGGTAGGTCAAAGTTTTTGCCTGATCTGTATGGCCCACAATAATTCATTATGCTAGCTAGAGTAGAACCTTGCAGAGGTGACAGCATTGTTTCAAACTTTCCAGGCATGAAAAATACTGGATTGCTATCAGAATTAACAGATAAACCTGCAGGGATTTGGGGCTGAATGAGACAAACACTCCAGCAGAAAACTCATTTGTACTGTACCAAACTCAATTTAAATTCAAATTCACTAAAATAATCTTTTTAGATCAGCTGTTCCTATTACAAGAGGTAACTGCTTTGTCTTATCTCTCATTTATTTTTATAGTAATTTGCTCCTATTTTACTCATCCTTGTATTATTATAGGTTTGGCCATTCTTGGATTTAATGCTCTTAATATTAATGATGTTGATGTTGTTGTTGTTGTTGTTGTTAAGAAGTGGCTTCATTTTATACATGAAAAAGCAGTATCTTATATCTAGGTCATTTACCCCTCTGCCCATTGCTTGGGCTGCTTTTGCTGCTTTTTATTAAACGAAGCAGTTTTCTGCTTGGAGCTATGGTGTGCATCAGTTAGGGGTGCATCACAAGATGATTATCTATTGTGTCACATTAATTTTGGTCTAAATGTTCAAAGATAGGGTGATGAAATTTCTTTACTTGCCTGGCACCAAAGGGAAAATAAACCAATTAGAACAAAAACAAAACAAAACCACATCTGTATCAGCCCATAATTTCACAGTAAGTTCATCACTCATGTGAATACAAGCTAGATTTCATTCTAACAAATCTCTCTGTGTGTGTGTGTGTGTGTGTGTGTGTGTGTGTGTGTGTGTGTGTGTGTGTGTGTGTGTGTGTGTGTGT
>JAVDPK010001447.1:340611-353589 GCA_034780415.1 Cichlasoma orientale | reverse complement strand
ATATATATATATATATATAAATAATATACCCTTGACACAATCTGACAGGACTGAACTGAAGGGGAGCCATGAAAAAAAAAGTTTGGGTCAAGCATTTGACTGATTACAGAAAAGAGTATGTTGCTTCACCAATCTCTCGGTCCATAACAGCTTATATGCTTGTTTGTTTTTGTGTGTGTGTTTTTTAAGACATTTAGACATTAGGTGTTTGTACCGGAGATAGTTGTAGATCTTCTGTATACAGCGCACTAAATTTCCATCAGCAGTGCCTCTCGAGGTTCCTGATATTTCTCTTCAGCTTTAACCTCTTTTAAAAGCGTGCGCGCGTTTAAATATAGCATTGGGGTCAGTTCATTGGTCCGTGGGTTGGTGATTCATTCTAAATCACCTTAATCTACTTTGGTGTGTAAGCAGCAGCATGACCTCTAGGGGTCACTGGTAATGCTTTATAGTTTTGTTAGTTGAGCTGCAACTGATTCTGCTAAAGGAACTTCAGTAGAATTATTTTAATTAACAGTAGCCGCACAAGTCAGACCTCCCATTTAAAAAAAATCTGTTTTTAGAAGGGTCAAAGGTGCTCCCAACTATTGACTTCAGCTTCAGTTCAAACTGGTTTAGTTAAAATGATTCATTTATGGTATTTGTAATTTCATAAATGAAATTAGTGATAGTCATAAGTGACGCTGCGCAACCGCCGGCTGAGTACTGACGTGCTTTTTTCCATTGAAATGTGATGTGTCCTTTTTTTTTAAAAATATAGGCTTCTTTTTGTGTTACTTTATTAACTGCATGGTGAAACTGGGGCAGCACACTGTGCATGCACACTCCTCGTGCCCTTTACCAGAACAGTTCCTAGCACCTTCTCTTCACTTATCCTAACCTTTACCACTGATTCACTTTGTTATGATTCCTTCTGTCTTGTTTCTGGCACGCAGCAACATGGAAATAGAGGAGACAGACACTGGTAAGTGATACGTGTGCTGTGTTGTTACACTACATACTTGGTGTTCTGTATTATTTCAAGCCTAATAACATGTAGAATACCAACTATTAATATCCCAGTCCAAAAGCACTGGCCTCTGCACATGTGCAGTTCTACTTATGAGAAAAGGATCATGTGCTCAGAGTCACATGCAACCTATGTGCAGGTGGAAAAGCAGGCCAGATTTGGAGGATTTTTTTTCTGCAAACTTTTTGTGAATTTCAATTAGAATTAAACTGTTGCTTAAAATGTGTTTTTTAATATTAGTATTAATATTAAATTTGCTTGGTCAATAGAAGTTTATTATAGATAAATCTATAAAATGTTCAAAAACAAACAAAACAAAGACACACTTGTCTTCTTGTTTTGGCTGCTCCCTTTTGGGGTCGGCATATTAGCTCACCTCCATTTCACCCCATCCCTAGGATCCTCTTTGGTCACACTAACCCTCTGCATGTCCTCCTATAATACATCCACGAATCTTCTCTGTGGTTTTCCTCTTTTCTTCCTGCCTGGAAGCTCCATATCCAGCATCCTTCAATATCCACTATCCATCCTCTGCACATGTCCAAACCATCTCAAACTTTTCTCCAAAGCGTTCCACCTGAGCTGTCCCTCTGCTGTACTTATTTCTTATCTTGTCCCTCCTGATCACTCCCAGTGAAAATCTTAGCATTTTTAGCTCCACTTCCATTTTTGTTTTGTTTTTTGTCAGTGCCACCATCTCCAAAACATCCATCACAGCAGGTATCACCTTGTAAGCCTTCCCTTTCACTCTTTCACACAAATCACCCACTACACTCATCTTCACCCACTCCCCCCTGCCGGCACTCTCTTCTTCATCTCTCTTGTGCACTTGTGTCAGTTGCTTTGGATGGTTCACCCAAGGTATTTAAACTCATCTACCTTCGCTACCTCTACTCCTTGCATCTTCACTGTTACACCTGTCTCCTCATTCACACACATTCTGTCTTGCTTCTACTGACTTCTATTCCTCCTCTCCAGTGCATACCTCCACCTCTCCAGACTCTCTTCTATCTGCTCCCTGCTCTCCTTACAGATCACAATGTTGTCTGCAAACATCATAGTCCACCGAGACACCTGCGTGACTTCATCTGTCGTCTTGTCCATCACCATTACAAACAAAAAAACAGTGACTGAATCACTTTAATCAGCTTTTATCATGATATGGCTTTATTCATTCAGCTGCTCATTAAAGTCATGATGTTCTTGAAATATGTTATTTAATAGAATACAACGTGCAAAATTAATCTCCTTTTAATTTGCAGAGGGTGGCACTTCTGTTCAAGTTTGAAGTTGTCTGTTAGTTTCAGTGTAGCCAGTGTTTATCTGAGTGACCGCAAAAACCGCTTCGTCCTTCTGTCAGTTTTTTAACCTTTGCATATCTTGTAACCTCTTTTTCTGAATAAATATTTAATGGCTCTGACCTCTCTGGCAATACTCTCTTTTCTCTGTCTCTGTCAGACTGGCCGAGTCCCGCTCCGAACCCCTCTCTGACAATGCAGCTCTGAGTCTCCCGGAGGTCTCCGCTGAGAATCCGTTGCCCGTCTGCAACAACGAGTTTAAATCACACATTCTGGCAGTAGCTGCCCAACGTACAGCAGCACAGAAATTAGACAAAAAGCATACACTCCAGTACCCAGGCTGACAAAACAGCATGCTTTACTCGATCAGACAGAAAAACATATCACCCTCCCTGGTGCACAAACTGAATGAGAGAGGCTGTGTTTGATATTCAGTCACTGCTGCGGAGAAGCCAGAGTGAATACCCCGATATTATGAAATGTTATTTCTGTGAATCCCCGCCAGTCAAAACACACTTCGCTCAGTGTAAACAGACATCTCCTGCCATATTAAAATTTGGTGCACACAGTGTGCAGCACGCCACTGCAAAGCAAGCATGGATGACAAATTTGTATACGATGAAATTCACACAGAAGATCACAGGATGAAGCTCGGGGTCTCCTCCTTTTAGTCATAATTTGTGAAACGTTTTCACGTATGGATTCCACTTGTAAATTAGGATAAAGATTGCACAAACACGTAGTTTGCGTCACAGTCCAAAGATGCGTGTAGTGTATATAAGTCTGTTTATCTCTTTCCGAAAATGTGAGCGCTCTCTGATCTTGTTGTTTGTTTTGGTGCAGTAACAGCTGCCGGTATCAGCACTTGCTGGAAGAGGTCCAGTGTTAGGAGTCATCATCGGACACTGGTGCGAACACTCTGTCATGATACTGAATGAGTTTTACATGAATCATCCAGTTTGTTGTACTGAACAAACCATTTCTTTGGAGGATGAAGCCTCCATTAGACACAGAGACATATAAAAAGCATGTGTCACGTTTTTTTCTGCCAGCATAGCTGGAGTGCACCTGCTAACTGTGTACGAACGTAGTTTTTTGGCCCCATATTCCCAGTTTTTGAGAGTATTTACTTCACTCGCTTGTTGTGACCTTTCTCAGCGGAAAGATGTGCCAGCTTGTCACGAAGATAGTTTAGTTTGTTATATATCAGGTTATTGTTTGCAGCAGATGGGGGTGTTGGTAATCTAATCATTTATAAGACAGAATTTAGTTACTCTTTTTTTTTTTCATCCATCTTTTATTACACAACCCAAAAAATCTTAAATCTAAAGAAAGAACCTTTATTTATGGCTTAGTTTTGCTTATAGATGAAGACATTTGGTGTCCCTTTGTATTCAGTCTCAGCACGAGGTTTGAATGGACCATCCACAATGCACACAACAGCCAGCTGTTTTTACACTGAAAGGGTTACTTCAGGCAATTTAGAATTGCAACAAATAGAATGAAATTTATATTAACGGTGATCAAAATTTAAATAAATGAGATGTTTTGGCTTTTAATTCCAAGATCCTGCCAAATGTGTCCTACAATGTATCTTGATAGCATCTAAAGTTCACCATACTACTGCATTTGCACCACAGGTTTTATATCAAAGATCTGCATGTTAATCTGGACATAATGTGTAAAATACCCCTGTTAAGATAAAATATTAATCATATTCAGCCACCACAATATAAAAAAATCTGCCAAACCATTATGGTTCACAGTGCACAAATGCAAGTTTAAATGTTTTTTTTAATGTGAAGAAAACTGTCTTAAATGCTAAATATAACAGTGAATTTACTCTAGAAGAAACATGCTGACGTTTCTGTAACAATCATCACTGTCTTACTGGAATACAGCTTATTTATAGTGAAAGTTTTGCATCTCCTCATTCATTCAGCTGTCACTGTACATAAAGACAATGTTATTCTTAATGATGTTAGGTTATGGGAACTGTATTTCAAGCCCAAGCTCTTAGATTAAAGAAACCTATTTCCATATGCTGTATTTTTTCAGTGTCAAAGCTGTATGTATTTACTGTATGTATACATATTGTATCATAAATGGAAGTAGGATGGCTAGAATCAGGGCTTCACACAGGTGTGTTTTTATCACTCTTATTGAGACGTGAGTGTGTAGATGCTTGTATGTCTTTGCAGTAGGTTAGACACTTTGTACAGATTTAAATGACTGTGGGTTTTACTGCTGCAGGAGTTCCTTATTTTTCTTTCTGTTTTTTAACCTGATTAACAAAAAACATCAGTCTGTCAGGTTGTCCATCACCATTGCAAACAAACAACAACAACAAAAAAAACAGTGACTGAATCAGTTTAATCAGCAGTTATCATGATATGACTTTATTCATGCAGTTGCACATTAAAGCCACCATATTCCTGAACTATGTTGCTTATTAGAATACAATATACAAAATGAATCACCTTTTAATTTGCAGAGGGTGGCACCTGTTCTTGTTATATTCATTTACATTTTCCTCTTAACTGCAATGTTGTAATTTCCTTTTCTCTCAAACATCTCTTTCCACGAGTAGAAATGATCCATCCCAAGTCTTATTATAGACAAACTGTTTTTTATTTTTTAATTAGGCTGTGTTTATTTTTATCCACCGCTCAAATGGTGTTTGTTGTCAAGAGGATATTATATCGTGCCGCAGTCTGGCTGAAGTGGTCTTCTCTGTATTCACGGCATCATGACTGAGAATAATTGTGGCGGTGGACGGCAGGAGGTAGCAGGGAGCTCTGTGTTGTTGTCATGACACCCGCTGCAGAATAATTGGATGGCTTATCAGGTTACGACGTGAAGCTTAATTACATTGTTTCATTCCTGACTGGCTGAAATACCAACTCTATTACAATGCTAAAGGAGAGCTATTTAGTATGGATGCCATAAATGCCCTGTGTCATGTCAAGGATGGTCTAGGAAGCTATGTGTGCACTTTAGTATTGACCGTGAAGTTGGAGGTCAGCAGAGTGCACCGTCAGTGCGATGTTGTAATGCACAGATGATCTCTACTCACCTTTTTCAGACCCATCATTGATTGAATGATTGATTCCTGCGTGGATGTATCTGCTGATTCAGTGCTGCTGAGTGATATTTTCAGATTGGCTGCTGTCCAGGTGCTGTCAAATCTGAAGTGGTTTTCAGTTATAACAAACAAAAACAAAAGTTTTAACCCTGTAAAGCCTGACGCGTCAAATATTAGTGATAACAATCTATTACATTTTACACCTCGGGTAATTTGAAAATGGACATACTGTACTACTAAAACACAAGATCAGCTGTTTTGGGAACATTTCAATTTTTAAGGTTTTACAAGCTTTTTTTTTTGTTTGTTTGTTTTTTTTACCTTATGCTACAGCAGTTATTGAAAGAACAGGTTGCATAGTTTAAAAAAATGACATTAATGATAATATCTTAATTTACCACTAAGTATTTCTGATTGTGATGCCGCATAATCATTACATTAATTAGCTCAGTTACATACAAAACGGTGCATTTGTTGTCATGACTACATCATGAAATGGAATAAAATGACAGTGTAGGAATTTGCAAATAACCTTATTAAAATGAGAAGCTAGTGACTTTGTGTCTCAGGCAACAAATAGGCAACTATTTTAGTAACAGGTGTTCAAAGATGTGTTGCTGCCTGCAGTGCACAAATAATCCACTAGTTGGCCAAAGACGTGAGTGAAATTGCATGGAAATGGTGTAAAAGTCTCAGAAACTTCCAGTAGAAATTGTGTTACTCTATAGGGTTAAAGCAAAATTATTATTTGTAAATTCATAAAAAAAAGTCCTGCATACGTGACAGGCCATCAGGCTCCTCAGTTTTGTTTCATGTAGCCAGGACACAGGGTACAGCGCATCGATGTGGCAGATTCCCAGGCAATCTTGACTGGATGCGGTTCTTTGGCGCAGCTGAGATTTTTGTCTTTGGGAGTGGAGAGACAGACGAGCGCTTGGAGGTACAGCATGCCAAACTGAGTCTTATGTGCACTGAATACAAATCACCCTGTGAGGTTCTGAGCCCAGAAAGCATTTTAGGGTTTTGAAAATGAGAAAGAGTTTCGACTGGGAAAGCCAAGTATTCTCAGAAAGGCTACTGTACTTTTACCCCAAATAAACGCGGTTGTTTACAGTATGAGTTTACTTTACCAAGGTGCTTATTTTCTATCTATGCAAACAGTGGGTTTCCAGCAGTGTTGTGATATTATGTTAATAGCAGTTTGTGTATAAATCACAAGCAGGTATCCTAATCTGTGTAAAAATGTGTACAGAATTTTGAGGCTGTTATGGTTTGTTACATATTTATGCATAATAAAGGACTTTGTACAAACACTGCATTGCACTGATCTGTCACTTTAATTACAGGATTAAGAAACCAATTTGCAGAAGCCCGTGTTTTATTAAACTAGAAGGCTTCTGTTGTGCTGTCTAATTGCTAAGATCCTGTTTGGAAACTACCCAAATATCAGTGTGATTCTAAATTCGCTCCATAATTTAGAAGAACTTTTTTACCAAATCTTCAAACAGAAGCATTAATATAGCTGCTCAGTTTGTAACATTTCAGTTTGTTTTGTCTTTAATGATTTTGCTCTTTCTGCTGAGCTGTCCACAGCATTTCAATTCTGACACGAAATTCAATCCACACTCTTCTCAAACATTTCCCACTTTACTGGTCAATCAGATCCAAGGGCATGCACCCGTTTGGCTGTCTGATTGCCAGAGTCGCATCAATATGTGTCTTCATTCAGTCGACTGCTGTTGCCTGATTAAAGGTTAAAAAAAAACTGCACACCATTTGTAGTTAAAAGTATCTGGTGAATCTTCTTGGTTGTGTGAAGTCTGACTGACATACATATTGATATGCGCACTATAGGTTGGAGTGATCTTACAATATTATATGAATGCCAGCATATAAAATTTGACCAGTTCAACCCTTCTTGAACTCTTCTACACTGTGTACCCTAATCAAGTCATTCACACACTCTCACTTTACCACACTGCTAAATTGCTTTGAAATGAAAATTGATTTTATTCTATGGACTTCTAAGAATCGTGATACGGCACCAAGACCTAGATTTAAAATACAAACTTGGGTTGAAATTGTTTTAAATGCTACATACATACGTATATCGACTTGATTCGTACCTCCTGATTCTATTAAAGAGACCACCACATGTATCTGACTGATTTTATATTGTGGTCACAGACATCTGTATCTCTTTCATCTGAAGTTGTGTTGGATTTACAGATTATATGTGCCAGAAGTGATAGGATAGTGCTATCATGGCCATTTAAAATACTGTGCATAACCAAACATGATAACGCAAATATGTTTGCACCTTTGTTTGATGGTCAGTGATAATAATAAAAATACAATATGCAACATGTCTGTGTAGATTCTCAGTCATCCAGGTCATAGTGGTCTCTGGAGCTTGAAACAGGGCGACCAGACTCCTTTTTGTTCCTTGAAGACGTTTCATCTCTCATCTGAAAGGCTTCTTCAGTTCTCAAACCAAAAGGTGGAGAGACCCAGGTATTTAAACCCCAGTGGGCGTAGTCCCCTGGATGTGGTTGTGACCCACTAATGTTCATGTGCATAATCACATGCACCAAAGTGTGAAAGGAGGCGGTGGTCAACTGGATTTCAATGTATATAATATATGTATGTTTGCATGTGTTTAATACATCACTGCAGCTATTTTCCATTTTATTAGCAAAATATAAAGAAACAATAAACAGTCAGAGAGAGCAAACCTCCACAAGGCAGCTCACTCTCTGGGCAGTATTTAGCAGCAGTAGGTAATGTATAATAGGTATTGATTTGTAAATAACTGGACATCAATAATTTGAGCTTATTATTATATAATATTATACTACAGTATATTTCTGACTACCTAGGCAGCTCATTTTCTTTCCCTTGACAATACTTTGTTTAAAAACAAAACATTTTTGGGGTTAAGTTGAAAGGAAGGTGGATGCAAACTATAATGTGATATTAAGAATCCCCATATACAAACCAGCATCACTTCCTAAATGTTGCCAATACAAAAAAAAGCAGTAAAATTTTAAGCGTAGGTTTAAAGATAAAGTACATTTTATGACAGTTTGACCTTATTTGACCTTGAAGAAGAAGTCAGAGGTCCAAAGTAACGTAATATTTAAAATCCCCATACATATAATTCTCTATATGCTGATATGTTTTCAATACAAACAATTGCAAAAGTTTTACCAGAATTAATTCAAGAATTTTTCAAGCTATCGTGTTTACAGACAGAATGACGCACACACACACACAAAGGCTACCAAAAACCCATAACCTTCTTGCACAGCAGAAGGCAAAGAGCTTGTCCCTCGGAAGTGGCTCAAGATCAAATCATATGCAAAGAGTGCTGTAGATTTGTGTCTGCACTGCAAAGCAACACAACTAACCTGTTCAAGCACCTGAAAACACACCACAACCTGCAGTATAACTAATGCATGGAGGCCAAGAGAAACAATGCCGTTGTTGCTAACATGATTCGTCCAGCATCAACGCATCTGCGTATCCATCCAGCTCATAAAGACGCACTAAATTCATCAATGCAACTGCCTTCCATTTGTCCAGTGATGTGTGTCCAATAAGCACAGCAAGTAACAAATGTTTCAGGAAAATGGTCACATACCGGACAAAAGATGTTATCTACTCGCCAAACTATTTTTATCAAGTGGCGATTTTGTGCAGCACTGTAGAGTTTTAACTTATTATTTCTTTAATTGAATGAAGAATGATCACAGTTATGAAAAGGCACTTTAAAGAATTAGTATTTCCATACAAGCCCATCTAGAACAGTTCACAAGAAGCCTCGGGGGGCTTTTCCCACATATTTAGCCTTTTAAAACACCCCAATCTAATCAGCTCTGTGCGCATGTGTTTTTGTCAGCTATCTGAGTGAGTGTTTGTTTAATTATGGTTGGCAAATATTTTCATTTCTAGGGATGCATCACGGTAGTGTGCCTCCAATCTCATTATCAGACTGTGTGCAGAAGTGGGAATGAGAATCAGCTCTGACGCAAAGTGGTTTTAAAAAGTGTGTGTGAGATAATTCCTCGAGTCTCAGGGTTAAAATGTTAGAGATTCGTGGCAGACGCTCACTATGCAGACTTCCACCAGTTGGATGTGCAGTATACACAACTGAGTGATCAAATAATTCATGATATCGAGCATGGCCTGTCATCTACTTCAGTCTGCCTGTGTGAAAGATCATAAGATAAAAGTTAAAAGTCTGATTTCAGAGATTTCACTGTGATGAAAATGCTGTGTGACAGAGCCGTTGTGTATCAGAAATCACTGATTCTGGGTGAACAGAGAGTGCGGAGTATTTGGCCCGCCCTCAGAAAGAAGTTCAGCCTGTCATAAGTAACAAAGAAAACTGGCAGAAAAACTCCACTTTGATATTTTCAGAGAACCCACCGGGGCCTAAGAAGCCACTTGATGTTACTTCATTGTATTGTTGCATCGAGAACAACAACATTGTTAGTATGCTGCTTCCGTTCCTGTGGTATTACACATGTCTGCATCTCGGGGTTGATACAGTATAGGGCTTGTTTTGGTGATTATACTAGAGTGCATATGAAGTATCTCTCCACTTAAAGTGTTTTCAGCTTACTGCGTGAGGAAGCAGACCTCACGGCAGAATACCCGCGTGTCATGTCAGCAGAGTCTGCAGCAGTCAATTAAATGCCTGGTGCATGAAAAAAAAAAAAAAGAATTAGAGTATTCAGTATCATCACCAGAGTTATTTTTTTTTATAGCAGCAGTAAATAGCTTGCAGTTAAAAGTGCTCTGTCATTGTTTTGCTTCCTGAGCAGTAATCCAAATCACCTCTGCATCTCGACATTAAATTAAGGTCACATAATATAGAGAAAGAAAGCTTTCCCTCCTGCCTGCTTTTCATTTAGTTCTGCACCACAAAATATCACACTTGACAACTAAGCAGTCATTCCAAATGTGAAATTCTTGTTTAACTTTGGGAGGGATATGTTGATTACCAATGTCATATCTGTCCTTAGTGTCCTGGGATATGGCAATGAACAGCTCATTTAGTATTCATAAGTGTGTAATCGATTGCTAATAGCCCATTTAACACAATTTTGTAATGGCTAATTAGTCATTGATAAGGTGTTGGTAATGGTCGCACCGTTTGATACTGAGACTCTATAGAGACCAGCTTGTAGAGGTCAGATAGGCTGACACTTTACCGCAGCTGAGATTGTTATCACGGGGAGGGCCGTAACCTGCATTTCATTTTCTGCACATTTACTGCTGCTGTTACTCATGTGAATGTGCAGGCTTTTCGGTGCATGCCTGTGAACGTTTGCTTTTCCTATTCACGTATGTGCAGTGCGCATGTGGGGCCATCATGAATGTATTTGTAAAAATAGAATTTTGGAACACACAGTAGAAACCGTTTTAAACAAACCCTTTTCCTCAGTAAGGTTGCTATAAATCTGTACTTCTGTAGCGCTTCACTGCCCATCTATTTTGGTTACAGACAGGAGAGAGCTAATGTTGGAAAGATGGGACCAAGTTATACAATAATGAAGGTAGACTCCAATGCAAACTCTTTTTTTTATATAGATTTTATTTATTTATAGCCACACTATATCCCTGGATCTCTGAATCACATCTAAAATCTAACCACTTGGCCCTAAAAGCCCATAAATCACCTGGACAACTAATAAAAATTGTCTGCTGTGCTGCACTGAGAGTGAGTTAAGAGGGAATGCAATATTACCTATTAATCCCCAGGACACTGTAATCTCTTTCTATTTTAAGATGCACTGTATTCTTAGATACTTCAGTGTAATTACATTTTTGATTAGGAACATTCTAGTTTAAAGGCTAGATGAAATGGCTCATTGAATTTGTTCTGTGAAGTACAGCAGCAGACAGTCTCAAGACTTCGGGCTCATTATAGATAAATGTAGCAGCTGGTGGTGAGTTAACCAACTGTTCCGAGCTGCTGTAAGCTTTAATAGTGACCATTTTTAACCAATTAGGTTGTTCATAATTAACAGCAACCACAGTTAGAGCTATTTTATGTGCAATAACTGCAAAGGCACTGTGACATCACTCATTCATTGATTTGGAAGCCTGATTTTTGAAGCCTCAGCTTTAGCCGTATGAAGCGACCATATTTGGACAAGAGGTTAGAGTGTTATGATATCAGCTAATCCTGGGTAGCTTGGTAGGTGAGCTGCATCCATAGACCGCGTGGATGCATGGCACATATGCTTGCTAAAAAGTGATAAGTGAAAAATACTTGCAAATAACCATGCTCCAAAACCATAACCATGTTTTTGAAGCCAAACTCAAGTGGCCATTGAAGGAACTTTTTTTTTTTTAAATTTATTTATTTTTTGTCACTTAAATCAGTGAATAAAAGCAGTTTTGGAGGGTACTGCTTTCTTTGCTGTATGAATGTAATGTACAGTCTCATATTATGACACAAATCCATAGATTTTTATTGAGCTTTTGTCTTATTACATCAAAGAATAGCTTCAAGACAGCCATTTGTCACTCTGACTCAAGACATGACTTTATCTCCTCCAAATCCTTGCCAGTGTCCATTACATGATATCACCATCCCAGTTGTATCAAGGCTTCTTTTCTCTGGTCTTTAAACCTGTCAGAAAATAACAGTGTGTGGATTTAAGACTAGAAAAGGTGATTTGTGGTAAGGAGAAGCGATCACAAACTCAAGTAGAAATTTAAGTAACATCATATTAAAGGTTGAGGTCTGAGGTTTGGAATCTCTAAAAATACATCAAGCTATGAAGAAATACATGTGGAATTATTTAGGAAACAAAAAAGTGTAGTTACCTCAGCCTGCAGCTGAATAGCACAAATGGAAGTTCATTTTCCTACATGTTTCGGCTGCTTGGCCAGGGTACCTGTTAAGATTGTTTTGTCTGAGGCCCACAGGATAAAAAAAAAAAAGGAAACAAAAAAGTGTTAAACCAGAATATGTTATATTTTAGATTCTTCAAAGTAGGCTCCTCTTGCTTAGATGACAGCTTTGCACATCTTTGCATTTTCTCAGTCAGCTTTATGAGGTAGTGACCTAGAATGGCTTTCAGTTAACAGCTGTGGCTTGTCAAGAGTTAATTTCTTGAATTATTTGCCCTCTTAATGTGTTTGAGACCATCAGTTGTGTTGTGAAGAGGTAGAGTTGGTATACAGTGAATCGCCCTATTTGAGTAATGTTCTGATCCATATTATGGCAAGAACTACTCAACTAAGTAAAGAAAAACAACAGTCCATCATTACTTAAAGAAATGACCATCAAAAGACCATAAAATGTTATAATGAAACTGGCTCTCATCAGGACCGCCCCAGGAAAGGAAGACCAAGAGTTCCCTCTGCTGCACAGGATCAGTTCATCAGAGTTCAGCCTCAGAAACTGCAAGTTAACAGCACCTCAGATAAGAGCCCACCTAAATGCTTCACAGGGTTCAAGTAGCACACACATCTCAACATCAACTGTTTAGAGAAGACTGCGTGAATCTGGACTTTATGGTTGAATTAGCAAAGAAGCCACTTCTAAGGAAGAAGAACAAGAGGAA
>JAVDPK010001447.1:318872-340102 GCA_034780415.1 Cichlasoma orientale | reverse complement strand
TTTACTACATGATTCCTTATGTGTTCCTTCATAGTCTGGATGACTTCAGTATTAATTTACAATGTAGGGAAAAAAAATTGAATGAGAAGGTGTGTCCAAACTTTTGACTGATGCTGTAAGTAAGCAAAATGTATTTACACAGCACTTTTCAAGACAAGAAACCAGCCTCGAAGTGTTTTACAGAGGTATTAGAAATACTGTTATTGCAGGATAGATATGAATGTGTAAACTTTCAAGCAGTGTGCACATTTTGTACCTCAAATGGAGGCAACCGGTTTAATTTTTGGCTACCACATTATTAATGGGCTAATTTGTAGCTCTTGGAGAGCATTGCTTGGATTAAAACGCTTTTTGTGAAGGAGCTTGCCAAGCAATTTGTGCATGAAATGCACTTTCTGAGTGCAAGTCTTGGCCCCCGTTTAATGCACACCAGGCATCTTTGCAACATTTGATAAGCATTTTATGTGTCAGAGTGCAATTTGTGCAACATTAAAGTGATTTATGCATTTCAGTGAGAGAACGTTCATTAGATTAGCTTTAAGTGTGTAATGGGACTTTCAAAATAATGTTTATTTTACACTTTAGAAAATACATGTACAATTTGCAGTAAATGTACAAGATGTAAAATCAAACACTGGATGATAAATGGCAGTGCCCCTTTCTAAATGCACGTAAAATAGATGAATAAAAACATTAAGAGCTTTACTGTACTGCAACCATGTTTATTTCTCCATTTTTGGGCATCTAACTTAGAATGCACATTGAAGGCTATTCTACACGCAAATAACTTGCATGCAACTTTATTAGGAAATGAATGTATGTACAGAGATGTTTGTTTTACATGAACTATGAAAAAGATACATTGTTATCCAGACAATGGCAGTTTAATTTTAATAATGGGGGGAAATGTAGCGATTTAAGTTCTTACAAATTAATGTTAGATTCATGTGTTTGCTTTCTCTCCTTATTAGTCTACTCATTCTATTCATAAAATAATATACATTTGTGATCAGGCAGTTTTTAACACTATTTGCACTTCTCTATAACATGTGAATGTGGTATCTAATTGCGCATGCCAATATCAAAAATACACTGCGTATTTAAAGTCACTAAGACAGGCTTCCCAGAGATGATAGGTCATATTGTGTTTATTGTATTGCAATAATATACCAAGCACCTGGCAAAGACATCAATGTTAACTGCACCATGGGTTAACATTAATCTATGTACAATAAACCCGCAGGAGTAGGATTTTGCAGTAACTGTGTGGTGTTTCTGTGTGTAGGCATGTGTGGATTTCTATAGGATTACTAGATGGGGTTCAGAGTCTGTCTGTAGTTTTGGGTCGTGTTTTCCTACAAATGCTGGGTGCATGCAGGTATTTTGTCAATACTCTTTTCACTGTTGATGCCCAACAGAAGGCCCATATATTCATATACGCGTATTCCATTTCTCCACTTTCATTCCCCCCATCATTGAGAAAGGTCACTGATGCTAGAAGAGACGGGGTTTTAAGTTTGGCTTCTTTCTTCTCAAACTTCGATGATGTTGATTGATGGCACAGAAGGGTGAAACTGCAAAAGAAGCAAGACAAGTATTAGTCATGCTGCTTTTTGTACAATAAAGAAATGCTTTGATCATAGAATATGATTTCGCTACTGCATTTGCTGATTTAACTGAGCCTTTAAACCTGGTATTAAATGTTTTTCCATTGTAGCTTCTGTAAAATGTGGGGACAGTAATATGAAAAAGTGAAAAGCAGCAGACGCTCTTTATCTTGAAAATCTTATTATGCTCTAGGTCATACTAATGCATGGTGTAGTAATTAGTACATTTGCCTTACACGTGAAAGATCCCCAGTTTGAGGGGCACAGGCGACACAAACTAACCTCAGGAGGGGCACAAGCTTGTGTGCTCTTTGTACTGGACCCAAGGACCAATCAATGGGAAGCTTGCAACAGGAAGAGCATCTGGTGCTGCTATCCGTTATGGCAACCCCTTAGGGAATAAGGGAGCAGCCATAAGGGTTAACGGATGTTTTGCTGCAACTGTGTCTACTGTTTGCATTCAATACTATATATTTGTTTGGATTTTGTTGGATTATATGCTGCAAGCCACTGCTGGCTCACTGTCTTATACAAAAGATATTTTACTAATATATATTTAGAGCTGTTTCAATTGACCAGTATCAAGAAAAATTAAAACTATAATATAAGATATTTTAAACATATATTTCTTAGTTACAGACTGGGTTTTTTAACATTGAAAATGAATAGCTAGTGTTCTGCTTTTTTAAAGAATTGAGAAAATGTGGCCCTGTTCTGTCTTTATGCAGCGAGGTCTATGGTGTCACTGTAATAATAATAATAGAACTCTTTAAGACTTTTGTTGGTTTGAGAGTGAACCAAGTGCACTGGTGACTGAATCTAGGAAGAGAACTTGTTGCAAGGTTTCAGACACAAAAAACAACAACACGTTCAACTACCTAATAAAGATAAGAGAACTCAATATGTGGCGATGTTAAATCCTTGCTTTAGGTCAAAACTCACAGTGCAAATGACCTTGATAATTGATTGGTCACAGCCTCACTACTAAGCCTTAACTGCATTAATCTGCCCACTACAAACCGCTGCTTCTTGAGGCACTGCTCTGCCAGTGCTTTATTTCTGTATTTTTCAAGGCATGGACTTAATCTGCTCTTTCAATGACCAGTGAGTCTCCTAAGCAAAAACCACACTTTGAATTATTATACAGACAACTATTTTTGTGTTACAACCAGGTTTGGATATTTTTTTTGTGTGTGTGCAAATATTGGACAGTTACTGACAGAGAAATGTATGATTTTGTTCTTCTAGTGGAAATTTATTAGATCGGTGTGAGTCAGGATATTGGTTTTCTGATAGTACATTAATTCGAGCATCAACTCAGGGAAAATTTCAGCACAACGCTTTAAGTACACAACTACGATGGCGAGAGAGAGAAAAAAGAAACTTTTGTCAGAGAAATGTAATACAGAGTAGCAATATGTACGGTCTGTATAAAGAGACTTTACTTGGGTGTATAAATACATCTGTATGAGGCTGGTGTTCATTCAAAGATTCCTGGCTGCGTGTGGCTTGAATTAATAGATTTCACCTTGCTCCTCAGCAGTCCTCCACTGTGGTGCTCAGGCGTGCTTCTCTCTGACGACGGCTTGGCCTTCTCCTTATTGTTGCTGGAGTCGTTGTCCTTGATGATGTCATACTGCCGGCAGAATAGGGCAATAACAGCTGCCAGGAGGTGAGAGTGGGGCACATTTGCAACACACACAAAAGAGGATAGGAATTCAGTCATGAGGCAGCTGTCAATCACCGTCATGTCACCACTTCCTGTCTACGTGTCGAAATGCCATGTGGATAATGGAATTTTGTTCCCACGGGAGGGTTGAGCCTTTATCTCAAAGCTTGGAGGAGAGTTATTCTCCATACAGTTTGCTTTCTTTTTACTGCTAAATCCACCAGATGCAGATTTGCCTCCAATTTGGATAAGTACTGTATATTCTCAATTATCTTCCTTGCTTCACTGAGGTCATGAATTTTTATGGGAGCGCTTTTATTAAATATTCAGAAACTGATATACAGTTCTGGTAATGAGAGTTACAGAGCTGTACTGAGACGCATAGTAGAATTCATTAAATTATTATTCATGCATCATCTAAGTCGTCTCCAATATTGCAGCCACATGTCATTGCCTCTGCAGCAGAATAGGTGCTATAGCAGGTACTCCTATATTTGCACTTGGTTCATCGTTGAATAGCAGTGGCGTTTGTGTAATTTGAGAAAATGTTTACATTTCAGTTAATTTGAATGTTTTTAAAAGTGCAAACAAAACGTAAAGTTACTTTCCTCATTAAAATCTTCAGCTACACGGTCTTGTAAGGCTGATGGTTGTTGTTCATTACACTTTAAGCATGTTTTAAACAAGAGTGACTTACTACACAAAAAATATTGTAGAATATAGCTGATAAGATAGCACTATGCTATAAAACCACTTCATTATTTTTATCAATACAGCCACAGACTAAAGTATAACAGTGCAAAATTAAGGGAACACTTGATCATTGTTGTATAAGACAGTCAGTTAAACTTCAGCGATATTAATCTCTTCAGTCAGGAAGCATAAATCTTTATGAATCCATTTCACCTGCTCCCTGGTGCAAATGAAAGTGACAACGGGCGCGCTGGAGAAGAACCAACAAGGTAACCTCAAAAAAGAGAATAGTTCTGCAGGTGGTGGCCACAGACCATTGCTCTCCCCTCATCCCTCCTGACTGGTTTTTCTCTAGTTTTTCTTTTTGCTTCTGCCCTTGTCACTTCTGGTAGTGTGAGATAGTAACTGCAGACCATTCAGGTTACACATATAATCCAGCTCCTCCAGGGTGGCACATCCACACATGCTGTCACAAGAAGTTTTTGCTGTGCCTCTTAGCACAGTCTCAAAAGTGTGAAGAAGTTACCAACAGATGGGCAGCTACACAAGGAGAGCTGGACGGGGCCGTGGAGGGGTGTCAACCCAGCGGCAGGATAGGGATCTGCTCCTCTGTGCATGGAGGAGATCTGCCAGAGCCATACACAGTGACCTCCAGCAGGCTGCTCATGTGCATGTTTCTGAACAAACTGTCAGAAATAGACTATAAGGGTGGCATAAAGACCCAGTGTCCTCACAGATCAGCACCATGCTGCTTGATTGGCATTCGCCAGAGAACGCCAGAACTGGCAGACCTGCCACTGGTGCCTCGTGTGGTTCTCTAGCAAAAAGAAAAACTGGAGAAAAATTTGTCAGGAGAAATTTACAGATGTTTATGCTTCCAAACTAGACAGACTTATATTCCTGAAGTTAACTGACTTTGTGTTATACTGATATAATCAAGTGTTTTCTTTTTTTTGAGCAGCAAACAAATTAAAAGAGAAATCTGACTTTAAATTTGACTGGCAACAAAAGTGCAGTCTGTTATAAATATGCCACATGGGGTGCTTCTGTTCTTTCACTCCCACTCGTCACAGCTTCAGTGTTACCTTGGTTTCTCTCATTAGTATTATTTAACATCGCACTCTGGTCCCCGTGGGTGGGAAGCCCTGCTCCTAGCTGCCTGTATGATATGCCACTTCTCATTGTGCCTGAACACTTCATTAATCAGTGCACTACTTCAAAGGAGCACCTCGGAAGAAGAGAATGCTCAGAAAAGTGTGATGTTGGTTTGACACTGATGCGCTGTTGTTAGATTTAGTTTTCAGACAGACAAACTCACATTTCTGTACTTTAGCTTAGACTTGATTGGTGTGCCATAGTTTTATTCTGAGATCTTTTCTACTGATCTGCTACACTGAACAAAAATTGGAAAAAAGATAAGCTCCAGGTGTCTTTTATTGCACTCAAAGAATCCCTGAAAAATTATCAAAAAGCTGTTAAAGCAGCAAAAACAAAATACTTCTCTGAGATCGTGTCTAGTAACTACCACAGACCGCATATTTTATTTAAAGTTATCAAGTCTGCTCTAAATTCTCCTGACACTCCCTCTTTTGTAGCGTCTACAGAGATGTGTGAAACTTTCCTGAGATTATTTGTTGATAAGGTTGCTAACATCAGGTCAAGTATCATCCCTCCTGTCATTGACTCATTTGTTCACCCATCTACTTCTGCCACTTCCGACCACCTCGAGCCCGTTTCCCTCTCTTTATTGAACAACGTAGTCCGCCACTTGAAACCCACGAGCTGCCCTCTGGATATTATCCCATCTCGACTACTAAAAAATGTCTTTCATACTGTGGGAACAAGCGTTTTGTCTATCATAAACAGCAGTCTAATTTCTGGTCATGTTCCTGCTAACTTTAAACATGCTGTAGTGGAACCCATCCTTAAAAAACAAAATCTCAACCCTACAATCCAACTTCAGACCAATCTCCAAACTACCTTTCCTCTCTAAGGTTCTGGAAAAAGTTGTTTTTCTTCAGGTCCAGACTTTTCTAGATCAAAACAATATTACTGAAGTATATCAATCTGGATTCAAAATTCACCACAGCACTGAAACCGCTCTTTTAAAAGTACTGAACGACCTCCTAACTATTACTGACTCGGGGGATTCTGTAATGTTAGTGCTCTTGGACCTCACTGCTGCATTTGATACAGTGGAACATAGCATCCTCATATCTAGATTGGAACATTATGTGGGAATCAAAGGAACAGCACTCAAATGGTTTAAAACTTACTTAACCAACAGAACATTTACAGTTAGGCTGGGGACTACATCTTCCTTAAAAAGCCTGCTTACTTGCGGGGCCCCTCAGGGGTCTATTCTCGGCCCACTTCTTTTTTCAATTTACATGCTCCCCCTGGGCTCAATTTTTAAGAAACATGGCATTCAATACCATTGCTATGCTGATGACTCCCTGATCTACCTGCCGCTAAAACGCGGTTCCATGAGTCCATTAAAGGCCCTGTTGAATTGCTTAGAGGATATCAAGATATGGATGGCTTCAAATTTTCTTGATTTTCTGAATAACCAAAAGACAGAGATCGTTATATTTGGTACCCCTGACCTCCATGATCTTGGTCCTCTAAAGCCTTTCAATAAGCCCTTTGCGAAAAATCTAGGAGTGATTTTTGACAGCAGACTGACCTTTGAGAAGCATATCAATGCTGTCGTCAAATCGAGCTTCTTTCATCTCCGACTTCTCGCAAAGGTGAAACCTTTTCTTTGGGGACTTTGAAAGAGCGATCCACGCCTTCATTTCATCCCGCCTTGATTATTGCAACAGTCTCTCTTCAGGTATCAGTCAATCGCTCCTTCATCGATTACAATTGGTCCAAAATGCAGCAGCATGTGTATTGACTGGCACCCGCAAACGGGACCATATAGTATCTCCTATTTTGGCTTCCCTACACTGGCTCCCAATGAGTTTTAAAATCAATTTTAAAATCTTATTACTTGTTTTTAAAGCATTGCATGGTTTAGCACCCTCTTACCCTTTACGACTTCTTATGCCTACATATCCCTACTAAATTGTTGAGATCTGCCGACCAAATGCTCCTTTCAATTCCGAGGTCAACAGTGAAACACAGAGGAGATCGGGCCTTCGCAGTTATTGCCCCGAAATTATGGAATACTTTGCCTCTTCACATCAAGACCTCCCCAACAGTTGACACTTTTAAAACCCGGTTGAAAACCCACTTTTACACCCTGGCTTTTACTGAGTCCTGATGTGTTATTTTAACTATTTTATGTATTTTGTTTCAACTGATGTTTGTGTTATGTTATGTTTTATGTACTGTATTGTTGTACTTTAGCACTTTGGTCGACTGTTGTTGTTTTTAAAAAGGGCTTTAGAAATAAATTTGACTGACTTGACTACATTACTGATTTGTGTGTCAATGTATTTATGTAACTACAAGATTGCCTACAATGTGAGACCTCTGTCAGGTGTGCAAAATCCCTTTTCATCACCAAGGCTGACAAAACAGGTTAATATACCTCACCTACTGTGTGTCAGAACTGCTGTTCATTAACATTTAATGCTTTGCAGTGTATTAGACAATACTAAATCTCCTGTCAGAATAATAATATCTAAATGTAAGAGATAGCTTCATACCAAATCAGCTGATCCTGAATCTGACTCTGCTGCCACTCTGCAAACCACCTCCAACCCAGCCCCTCTTTTTCATGCTCTTTGTGACTGAACACCACACATCTACAAACTTACCTGCCCACATGACTAAGACCACGACAATTATGATCATCTCTCCGGTTTGTAGATGTCGAGACTTGTCCAGTCCCTGCACAGTGGGGTCATCTTGGAGAGAGGACAGATAGGATGATTGCAATGAAGCGAGAACACATCAGAACACTAAATACAAACTCTAAGATGCACTGCACATTTAAATGGAATCCATACAGAACACTTTATGGAGTAGAAATAACAGCCTGACGCAGCCTGAGAGACGTTCTGCTTTATAATATAAATTAAACTCCCTTTGTGTCTGTATTGACTGACAAAAATATATGCTTTCTCTATCACTCACGACAGTTACTGCATTTAACAGAACTATTGTAGTTGGGGGGGCATTACCACACATCAATCTTGTAACATTAATCCTCCTTTAAGTGGATTGACTATAAACCTTCCACTTTCCAAACTACCTCTCAGCTCGCATGGATGGAACTCTTCCAGAGCGCCACTCTTCCCAATTGCTTCTTTTATGGAATCAAGTTGTCAAGAAATTGGCTTCAAATGCCAGACTGTCAGCTCTCTTCACATGAAAACAGTTTGGGAGTTGGGTCAATTGGACTGCCGTCTTGGTACTGTGAGCATGTCTTTGGAGAGAGTGCAGGAGTAGGAGTACATCATCAAAGCTACCACAAATAAAAAAGAAAAACCAGATGCTAATTTGTCAGTAAGACTTGGAGCCACATGTCTTTGGACTGTGCGAGGAAGCCGGAGTACCTGGAGAGAACCCACGCAGACATGGGGAAAACATGCAAACTCCACATAGAAAGGCCCGGGCCAGTTGGTGGATTTAAAACCAGGACCTTCTTGCTGTGAGGCAACAGTGCTAACCACCACGCCACCATGCTGTTCCATAATTAATTAACTTGGAACTTTTCTATTGTGGAAATATACTGCACAACAGTGTCTATATCGAAAAAATGGAAATGATCCCTCTTTATCCCATCTTCATCTAAACTTTAGCATTAGCAGAAAACTGAGTGCATATCCAGCCTGTGTCACGCCTCCTCAGGTCTCTACACAGGCAGCACCCTCGCCGAAACCAAACATAATATTTGCAGTAGTAAGAACTTGTCTGAATCTGATGATCTCTTGCTGTGTGCTGCATGAGAGAGATGGGAACTTCAGCCAATATCCCAATCTGATGAAAAGTTCTGAACCTTATTTGAGACTCAACGCTGATATTGCAGGCGAGCTCAGGTCAGAGCTCGGGTCGGTTGGCAGTTATGACTTTTGCTCCTCTGTGTTGTTCTCTAGTTTATTAGCACCTCATGTCCTCTATCTGTCTGAAACTAATTCACTCTAAAATAACTACCCACTCACTCGTTATTAAGCATACGTTTTAACCCATTTTTTCAGTAAGTCAGTTACTACTTTAACTGGCCCTCCTAGAGGAAAGCTGGAAGTCTGTACTGCGTGATACTTCTGAAAACATGGCTGGGTCTGCGTCTAGAGAGATTTCTGGTAGAAGTGTTGGGCTGATGACAGCACATCAAAGGCTGTTTGAGAGATGAATGTGATCTCAGAGACTTCTTACTTCCACACTGAACTTCTTGTTCTTGTTGGAAGTTTTCAGTTGATCTAATGATCAAACTTAACTTGTAAGAGTGCATTGGTACAAGCTGTATAGTCTGTATATACTATATACTACACTGATAAGCCAAACCTCTATGTCTCCTTCATGTGCAACAACTCTGACCCACTGGCATGAACTGTAAAGGGTCTCTAGTGTATCTGACGCCAAGATATTCAATTCAGTTCAGTTTTAATTATATAGCACCAAATCACAACAACAGTCACCTCAAGGTGCTTTACATTGTAAGGTACAGATGCTACAGTAATAGAGACCAAACCCCTATAAGCAAGCACTTGGCGAAGATAGTGGGTCCAGATCTTTTGAGTACTGTAAAATAAGATTTGAATTTGCCACATTAGAATCCGAGGGCACGGTTCATACCTCCTTGGATCACTGGATCATACTTCTACTGTTATTTGCTGAAAGTGAGTGTGAGAGGTCATAATATTTTGGATCACTGGTTTATACGTGTGGAAACTTGATGTACTAACACAAGGGCCTGAATAACGCTTCCATGTGTTGTTTCATTAATTTTTCATGTTGGTGCCATACTCAGATATGCTGTGTGAATCTGTGCTAGAGGAGAATGAGTGGATTTCGCTGCCTCCAGTACACCAAAGAATTTGTGCTGAGATAATTAGCCGACCCTCCTTTGTTCACCCCTAATCCCGTGATGTTGGCTGTGGCTGTGAACTGTGTCAGGGAACTGTGCAACAACACACCGGGGATTCTGTACTGGTGCCACAATGTCGCACCATGAGTCTTTCATGATGTTTACTTCAGACTGAGCAGTTTTATTTTAGGTTGTAGTACTCTGTAAAATAGTTTTTCCACTGTTTGTCAGAATAAATGCTTTTTTTTTGTTACAGCCTCTCAAAAAGTTAAAAAGTTGAACTGTAGTGCCTGCATTCCAGACATGTCCAATGACACAATTTTGAACATTATGAAACAAAAATACAGCAATATAGCTGAATTTCTGTGTCAAGCAACAAAACTGCACTAACTGGCCTCCTCAGTTCCCAAACACTTACAGTACTGACAAAAGAAGAGCTGATGTAACACAGTGGTAAACATGTGTGCCGCTAATTCATAATGAGCATATCCTTAAAATGATAATAATAGTGTTTCTTTGCAGCTATTTTGGTTGCATAATATACTAAGCTAGTCTTTAACCTTATATAAAACACTGCATGCAGATGGAGATAAGCCCGAGTATGAATCATACTGAAGATATTAGTGTGCGGCATGCCTTTGTCTCAGTGCTGTTAATAGGAGACCCTATAGGTGTAGCTTCTGATTCAGTAGAGACAGCTCAGCTTTGCTTTGAAGTATCATGCGGTAATTGTGTCTAAGGGGACCACCTGCCTAGTTAGGTTAGACTGCTCAAAGCCTTCATTCTTTGAAAATACTCTTCTTTTTTGCTACGCTGTGTGAAGTGGATTGGCAGTAACTCGGTTGCAGGTAACAATGTCAGCAGTTTCAGTTGCTGGGGAATGACTTTTATAATATTTTAGGAGATATTGTATTGATTCAAGCATGCTAGTTTATCCACCTTTGTCAGAGAGCTTGAATCTTTTGCTGTAAGTCTCATTCTCACTCATAGGGCTGGAATTTAAACTAAGCCTATCTAGCTAAAAGAAATTCTCTTCAAAAAAAATTTTTTTTACTTTGCAAATGTATAAACATATATATATATTACTGTACAAAAGTCTTGAGTCCCCCATCATTTCTTTATATTTTCCTTCTAAAAAGCCAGACTTTCTTGCAATTATTTCTAAAGTGGTGTTGAGCAATAGGCTATCTGAAGGTCTTTTTTTTTGGACATTGGCTGTTTTTCACTCACTTTCAGTGCCGTTTGAGGCCTTGTTGAATCTATGAAAAATGGCAAATATAACACAAGTGGAAGACAAAAAAAGTGTCAGGTCTAAAAAATATTTACAGCAGATGAACATATCTGAAAATCATGTCCTTAAGAAATAGTTAAAAAATAGCAAAGACCTGATTGAGGACCTGAGAGATGCATCTGGAAGGGTGGCTGTCAAGAAGGCATTCTTAAGGAAGGGAAATGGGGAGAAAAAGCTGAGGTGCGCCAAATCACAAAAGAACTGGACTGAAAATCAGTGGCAACAGATGATGAATCATTGCCAGTATGTACGAAGGAGGTCAGGAGAGAGGTACAACAGTGAGTGTCTACAGCCGTCTGTAAAACACGGTGGAGGCTTTGTCATTGTTTGGGGCTACATTTAAACCAGTGGTGTTGGAGATCTTATCAAAACAGGTGGAATTACACAAAGTAGAACACAATTAGTCATGGATTGGCCTACAGAGGAGGAAGAAGTTGCTTTTGGTTGCTCCCTTCTTCACAAGGGGTTGCTCTGCAAGTTTGATTTGGCAGAGTTTTTATGCCAGATGCCCATCCAGGATTGGACTGGGAACTTTCGCTTGTTAGGCGAATGTATTTCACTACAGTATGGAGCCACTGTTTGTGCCTTATATAATATGTTCCCATGTATCTTTGCATATGTTTCAATAAATTGTTGCACTTATTTTCCATTTTTCTAGCAACATATAAAGAAATGAAGGGTGACTCAATACTATATACCTATACATATTAAATTGACTGAATGCCCTCTTGTAAAATAGATTTTAATCTCAATGGGACTTCCTGGTAAAATAAAGGTAATAATAATAATAATAAACCACAAAAAAAAATCAGCATCCATCCATCCACCCTGGAAGGGGAATCCACCGATAGCCAGACCCACAGCACAGCTTACCTCACTTTCGCTTGTTAGGTAATGGGGTGAACCTCCGTTTGCTCACCCTGCAACCAGAGAGTCACTGGTTCGAGTTCCCGTCTGAGCGCATGCTGTCATTGTGTCCCTGGGCAAGACACTTAACCGACATTGCCCAAGTGTGAATGTGGTTGGTGGTGGTCGGAGGGGCCGTGGGCGCGAATTGGCAGCCACACTTCTGTCAGACTGCCCCAGGGCAGCTGTGGCTACATTAGTAGCTTACCACCACCAAGTATGATTGTGGTGTGAATGAATAGTGCATGAAATTGTAAAGCGTCTTTGAGTGCCTTGAAAAGCGCTATATAAGATTAATGCATTATTATTAATAGACTTTGTGAAGTGATGTTGATGCTGTAAAAAAAAAAAAGAGTGCTGCAGTCTATTCAAATTTCTCTATTGACTCTTGCCAGGAAATACTTTATATAAAATCTGGTTATCCAGGTAAACAACATACAATAATATGTAATCACATTACCAATAAAATTGCTTTGTTAAAAAAACAAAAACACTATTGATTCATATTGTATGTGTCATAGCTCTGGCTCTGGAATGTCTGGTATATACTGCAAATCAATTTGGTTTCAATAGGAGGCACTTGGCTGTGACAAAGGATCTCTGGAATGGCTCTATGGTGCCGGAGCCAGCTAGAATAAAATGACTTTTTGTGGAACAACAGTCAGCAGGAAGATCTCCAACAAAAAATATCACATTAACTTTTTTGGTTTTTTTTTTTTTTTTTTTTAAGAGACAGAAATGTAATTAGTCTTTTTACACTAAGAAATTCTCTTTGCATTCCTGCAGATTTTAAGAGTTAAAGTAAAACAAGTGTTCATACATTAGATTTGCACATTTGTGAATTGTAAGTCGTAATATTTAACATAAGTGATGTTTTACTGATTGCAGCAGGATACTATGTAATTGTAGCACATTAGCAGCTGTATTGTGGTTTGTGTGCGTCCATCACATGCGGGCATAATTCAGTCTGAATTACAATTGACAAGAAAATTGAAACCATAAAAACTGATAGAGGGTCAAACAAGAAAAGAGAAATTGAGTAATGAAGTTCCCAAAAGTTGCATCAAGAAACTTGATGTGATTGGACTTTAAAGCTGGGCCATGAGGAGTCAGCAGTGTTGGCATTAGATTTATGGAAAGCTGACACGAACGTCTTTTACGCACCAAAACAAATTCCTACAAATGAAGAACATCACTGAATGGGCTGTTTCTCTGACCCAGTTGGATGACTCGAGAGGCCACAAATCCTGATTAATGTTGCATAGTAAATCTTTTCCAAGCGTCTGCACTGACCGTAACCCTGCTCTCGCTCAGCAATTTATTAAGATATATTATGGTTATTTAGCTTTCTAAAGCACTTATTTTTTTAACTTAAAGAAAACTTAAGTTAAAAAATAAGTGCTGGAAATAATTTGCTGGACACATAATGTGAAGCCACAGGGAAGGAATTCAACACCAGTGCCTGTATTAGAGCACAGGCTTTAGTGCTGAACTTGAATTAGTTTCTTTCTCTTTACTTTGGCCAGTCTTGCCAGCTTAACTAATGGTACGCAACCTGAGTCAGCTGAACAGAAACATTTATGATTCTCTTGCATCAGCACTTCCTATATTCACGACTTTGACAAGACCATAAAATCAAAAAATAATTTTTTTTTTGAAGAGTTAGGCATGTTTCTAGAGCAATGTCAAATGCTGTGCCATTACTCTTCTCTTAGTTAATACATTTGGCTCTTATAGAAAATATAGAAAAAGCAACTAGCCTTTTTCCACTGCTGAGCTGTATGAAATCGAGAGCTACTGAACTTATTCTCCGTTGGTCACTGTCTTCACATTTTCTCCTGCCCGTAACCTGAGCCGATACACGTGGAACGTGAAGCGTTTTAGTGTTTGGACGGAAACACCCAGAGTGCTATAGAGCTGCATAAATTCAGAGCAGTTTGGCCACGGACATGCTCGGAGCTTCTGTCAATAATGTATTGGTGTGTAGCAGAGCCCCCAAGAGAGCCGCTCTGAGAGGAAGCTTCTGGTTACTCGCTTTTGTCGGCACTAACCTTTACTGTATCTCATTCCCAGTGTCAGGGTGCTTAAAAGCATTCAACAACCAGAAGAGGCTTTAGCGCGACAGCGGGAAAAGTGTCTGTAATGGGTTGCTTTGCCTGTGCCTCGGGAAAAAAGGCCTGTGGCAGATGATGTAGAATTAAAAGCAAAGCGTTATGTAAGTGAGGGAGCTCAAACACAGAACAAAACTGGCGCTGTGACTTCTTATGAACTTATCAGTGATACTGCATTTAGATAAATTTGACAGCATCTTGCCCACCCCAACCCAATGTTTTGTAGCACACTCATTTAAGCCAACTAGCTTTTAATGAGACTTCTTAATGTGTGATTGCTTGTGATTCAATTAAGATCAGGACTCACAGGTCAGTCCTGAATGGTGTAATATTTTCTTTTCATGCATTCATGGGTGTTTTAAGATGTTAGGGGTCTTTATTCTGTTATAGCAGCTTTGACAGGACATGGGTAAAACATAATGTCCATTATTTCTAGTTTTATTGTACCCTTTACAGATTCATGCCACCATGGTTCAGATAAATTTAAAAACGGCCAATAAAGAATCACATCTATAGTGCTCAACAAATTTATTAGACAACCACCCAGTGTGAGGTTTATGCCTCAGCTGCCCTAAATTAACAGCAATTACCAAAATGATTTTTTATGCTTTTGTAATGATTAATCTGCCAGTATGTGTCAGCTCTTTAATCAAAAGGATATTTTTTAATGCTAAAATATAATTATTGCTGCTGTCTGTGAATTTTCAAATGTATTGTTTAACAAAAAGGCAGAAAAAAATAGGAAAGCACATTATTATTTTTAAGATGCCAAATTATAGTCATTTACTTGCATTCCTGAACAGAAAAATTAATTTTTAGTGGTTGAATGTTATGCTTGATTCATTTGTGAGTCCAGTGTGCCGGCTCAAATTTGGGTATAAAAACATGAATTTAGTTTATTTGTTTCAAACCAGTTTTTGACAGATTTTTCTGCAGCCGTCTCCAGATAGGTTGTCGACAGTCCTGTGGTCCTCAAACTTATTAATTAGATTTCATCTCTGGTTGCAGGATTCAGGCTGCTTGGATTGTATTGCAGCCTTCACCTTCATTATGCTGTGGAATAGTTTCTTTCTTATCTCCTCAGACAACTTGCTCCTCGTCCCTGTTCTATACGGAGCACACAATAATACCAAACATCTAGCCGAGTACTTTTCCCAGTTTAATTAGTTGAATGACTGAGCAACAGCAATCCACATGAATCAGTCATTTTCTTCAGTTTGTAGAAGATTCTACACTTTTTATATATTTTCTCTTTGATCTGCAGATTTCAATGATTTGTAAGCATAGCAGTAATTTTAATCATGTCTGTGTAAAACTTGACAAATCCATATCTGGCAGACAGCATGTTGGGATTTTTATTTTTTTTTTTTCAAATTAATTTTGCTAAAGGTCTCAGAGCACCATACCTTGGTTAGAGCTGTTGGAAGGGAAGCGGTCTGATTTCTTTAGGGTGCGAAAATGGACCTTCTTGCTGGCTTGACTCTCACCATAGAGGCCAATAGACTGGACCTGGATGATATAATCTGTCTCCTCCTCGAGGTCCCAGAGGACACAAGAACGGCTGGTCGTGTTGACCTCCCTAATGAATCGCTGCATGTGCCCATCCTGCCGCTGAAAATATGAAGAAGGATGAAAAGCAATAGCATTACACAACTGAATTCAGTGCAGTTACTCACTTATGTTGCATCAGTTCACAGCAAAAGTAACATTTGTATTGTAGGGAAAACACACTAAAGAAAGTAGAAGTATTTTGGCTGGTGCCATCTTGGTTCACACACTCACACTCATACCTTGACATCTTGTCAAATGTCAGGCCCACCCTAAAGCATAACCTGCTTTATGATCTGTTTTTTCTTGGACTATAACTTAGAAAACAAACATCATATTGTATAAAATAAGATCAGCAATATAGTATATTATAGTTATAGTTTAAGTGGTTGTATTTCCCTACACTTTGATAAAGTTAGACTTCTTTTTGCAGCCAGATGTTGCAGCTGGGGGCATAAACCTTACATTGGGTGGCGATCTAATAAATTTGTTACGCATTGTATCAAACTTCGAGTAGATCCAGACTTAGGATGCACAACAATTTGCCTGGAATGGCTGAGTTAAGCAGCAAACAAAGAGCAGAGTAGATTCAGTGATTACCACAGTGGGCAAAGTGGTGACCAGGCATAAATAAAAAGGCTAAAAAAAATGGGTCTCAAGGTAAGACAGTGTCTTTGTTTCACCTCATGAATTTTTGTCTTTAGGACAATGCTACTCAACAATCTATTTCTCTCCAATGTCATTAAAAAAGAAAGAAAAAACAATCAGGGACCTGCATAGGGTGCAGGCCAATGAGAGATAGAGGAGACCAACCAGAAAATATTCCAGATTCTGGTGAAAGACATGCTGAGTATTTTATTATATTAACAGTTGGCACTTTATTTTCACCATACGGGGTCTTGACTGGGAATTGATGTCTGATTAAGGTAAACCACAAGTACGGAGAGACAAGTTTTCACAGTCTCAGACCTTGTCTTTGACCTTTCACAATATTATTGGCGCAATCAAGACCCACAGCAAAAGAATTATTGCTCCAGTAACACGCAGAGCTGCACTTAGACTGACGTCAGGCCAAATGTCTTCTTGTTTATTTTTATAGCCATGCTTGACTGAGAGATCTTATTGAAAAAGAAATCATGTAACTGTCTGTAAACATTGAATAATCTTGTGATTAAACTGCCATAGACACTCAAGGCGAATGCTGAAGGTGTTCAAAGGCGGCCGCTATACACGATGAAGAAGGGGAGTGGGTGTCATATTCAGCCCATCAGTCACACTGAATGAGAAACAAAGTAAATGGGTGCATAATGTTTCTGGTTGCGTAAAGCATAAACATGATTACAGCAGCATATTGCATTCTGTCATTCATTGTTTGGCTTTCCTATTGTAAGTCTTTGAAATCTTTTCATCCTGAAAAAAGAAATGAATGCAGTTTTGGTGTCTTCACATGCTGCAGCCCTGTTTTCTCTCTGCAAATCCGCCACACCGAGTTTTATTCTGGCTTCCCGCTGAAAGGCGTGCTTCATTCAGCCCGTACCAATTTTATGCAGTTAATTATTATCGTCCGCTGGTTGCCAAAAATGGGTGAAGTGCACCTGGAATTTATTTTTCAGGTGCACTTCACCAGTCTACCTGCTGGCTTGTTGGCACCACAAAACCTTTTCAACAGGAAATGATGAAAGCTCAGCTCCAAACCAAAAGCAAAAAAACAAAAATCAAAAACATTCTAATATTTTTTTTAGGGTTTTCTGCATTTGAAGTTTTGGAATTACCTGCTGTGAGATGGAGAAGCCAATTATTATGTCCCCCTCTGGAACCTCCCACGATACAGTGGCCGAGTCAGCTCGCAGGTGCATGACAGACACATTGACAGGAGCTGGTGGCCGGTCTGGAGGAAAGTAAACAGCAAGAGAGAGATCTGTTAATCCAGCGGCTTATCCCGATATTTGATTAGATCCATGCCATCTGTGTCCATACTGCACATGGAAGGTCTCAGGATTCATGTTGGTGCTCTGAAGTCTCACTTCAGAGCACCTTCTTACTTACTTCAGTCTTGCTTGTAAAATGCAAATTGTGAAGACTGCAGATGAACTCATCATGAACTCCTTTATGTGTTTTGGATTGCTTTTGATGTCCCTCCTGTCACCTTCAGATGCCAGCTTCACATCTTTGCACCAGTAAACCTTTTTTTTTTTTTTAAACAGTGCTATTTAAAATCATTGTTGGTGTCCCCAGAGCCAAACAATATGTGCTGCATCAGGTCAGAGATAGATCTGTTTCTACAGGCATTCTCAATTAAATTCAATTTTATTTATATATATCACAACAAACAGTTGCCTCAAGGCGCTTCTCAGTGAAAAACCAACTATCAGTACACTCTGGAGTTATTTTAATTATGTGTTTTTGAAGGGAGCCCACCAGTAATGGCACTTCACCATCTACTTTGACCCAACAGTTACTGTAAATTTCAAATAAATCAATTTAGTAACTAATTTAAATAACCTGTGTACTTGCAGTTTTTATGAGCCTTCAAATCTACTTACTGTGCACTAACCCAAACAGGCTTGTGGATCAACCTGACAGACTAGACCTTCGTGGTCTGTATCATGTTCGCCTCTGTAGACAGGGCTATGTTTCTTCAACCTGTCACCTTGCAGCCATCTATCATGATTTGGTTGCCAGTAGACATGCTGATTGCAAAGTGGGAACAAAAGCCGGGGCAAGCAAAAAGCAGGAGGATCACAGAGTGGCAGCTCTAATAGAAGGAGGGGAGGACTGTACAGCGATAAAGAATCGCTCGGATCAGATGGATAGGTGAGATGGGACAGGCTCGACAGTTTGGAACCTGGAGACCTTCTGTGAGGCTTTTGTTGTTACCATTATGTCTAATGGACTTTGAGTGTTGTAACGGAGTAACTGATGATATGTGGAAAAGGTCAAATGAGTGGAAATTTTTTTGCAATGGCATGTCATAAAAATAAAAAAAAGTACGGGATTGCATCAAAGAAGACATAAAATATACACAAATGTATGGAACAGGCGTAGTTCTACTGAATTATGACCACATCATTGCAGTGGCCTTTTAAGTAAAACTTTCTGCAACAGTTCACCTCAAAGTGAGCATTAATCAACAGCTGTGAAGTCGATTTATATTTCAGTCGCTTTTGTAAACTCATGCAGCATGGATTTAATAATATATAACACAGCTGTCTTGAGATCACAGCCAAAAGCGTGCGCTGTGCACGGACTATATTTCGTCAAAAAACTGCACTTGAAAAAGAAAGATGAAAGCCGAAATGATGAAATTGAGAGGTATTTCAGATGGTGTGCGGTTTCCTGGCTCAGTCGCTCTAACATCATTTTCCTCTTATCTACATACGTCTGTCTCTCTCTTTTTTTTTCTTTTTATCTCTTTCTCTCGTACTCCCATCTTTTGCTTCTTGCACTTCTGCCTATTTAATCTCTGAGACAATCAATGACGGCCGCTCTGTTCTGTGCAAAAGGTGACATTGAGGCAGATCTCTGGACCCTCGGGTCAGGCGAGGCTATCAGTCTCTCTGCCCCAGCCCTCATGGCACTACGTGGCACATGGGGGTCAGGGTCAATCACAAGCATGACGCTCAGTTTCTCTGGCTCATGACACGCTCGGATTGGTTCGTGGAAAGGAGTGAATGAGCTGAACAAGGGACCAGACTAATTCTTACTCTGTGATGGAAAGCGTGAGAGGAAATTAATGTTCTGTGGAGATAGTCTGGAGGGAGAGGGGGTGGGAGTGGGGGGGTGGCTGTTGGTAACACAGGCATTAAGAGGTTCCGAGGTTATGTCTGCCTCATTTTGTCCATGTAATAAGAAGCTGCTTTATGTAATCAGGCGCTATAAGGTGTTTGAAGACACGAGGTTAAGAGTAACAGAAAGTCGCAAATACTATCAATTTTCTTTGAACTTCCCTGGGGATGTTGTAGATATTTCCAATCAAGGTTCCAATGTCCTTCTGTTGTGACAGTGTTTAAATGACTGCTGATTGTGCTTGAATCTTTTATCATCCTGGAACTGAGTGACAGTGATGCTGCCTTTCTAAAAGCTGCACAGAGGCTTTAATTGTTGTGGCAGCAGAATTACCCATGCACGTTTTGCAAAGATAACGGGGATAGCCGTTTGTTTAGGGAGGACACACTTTGCTGTTAACAGAGTAAAAAGCTTTAAGGCTTGATTGCCATCAGCACGTGTTCTAAAGCGAGCCTTCTCCAGAAACAGGGGGTAGCATTTATCCAAGATGGGAAACATTAATTTCTCTTGAAGCTCATTGTCCTTTAGGTAATGGGGGTTAGACAGAGTCTCGCATGGGTAAAGAAACAGCTAGTATCCATGATGCACTGTCTGCGGATCATTTACTGATGATGGAGCAAGGGGAATCTGGCTTTGAATCATCACTAATGTAATGCGCTAGGTGAATGCCATCTTCCTATAGGACACCATTTCCATTACAGGCAGTTGAATGGGACATGCATATTTGAAACTTTAAGTGTGGGGCATTACAAAATGAAGAATTAACTGAAATGGCTCCATTAAAAAAAGGCTGTTCATTCATTTACAGCCTTGTAATAAATAAGCAAAATGGTGTTTACATTTCTAAAATTGAATCACTGCTGGCTTATTAGACAGCAGATGAAAGCTGCAATTTTCAGATGCAAATATTTTCATTAATGTGCAGGCCAAAAGTTCAAATGATCCCCTCTAGCTTTTTTGGTGTTCCCTACTGCAGTAATGGTTGTCATTGCAGATACTTCTATACTTGTTATCTGCACGCGTGCCTCGGGTGAGCCCCACTCCACAGAATGCATTATGTAAGATCCGAAATAAAAAGGCAATAGCTTCAACCCTCTTGGGATGTGGGAGCACTGCCAGGATGAATCATAGCTTATAGTCAAGCACATTAGCTACTACCCCATCTAACCAGAGTGCGCACACAGACATAGAGAAAGTGCTGGTGGATCTTTGAATAGCTGATGAGCCATGTGGAAATGAGCCCAGGTTGAGTTTATCAGAGCCGGATAGAGGGGTGGCATCTCGTATTTTGACCTCTATGTTTGCTTGCGAAGCAGAACTGCCTGTTTGCTTCCTGGCTGCTCAGGCTTCACACAATAAGAGTGACTGGAGATGCTTCATGGTCAAAAAAATAAAAGTTTTGATTTATTGCAAGAAGGCGGTCTGTGAAGCTTTTTTTTCAGAAAAATTGGATCTATCCATCCATTCGCTACTGCTTATCCTTTTCAGGGTCGCGGGGGGCTGGAGCCTATCCCAGCTGACACAGGGCAAGGGGCAGGGTACACCCTGGGCATGTCGCCAGACTGTCGCAGGGCCAACACAGAGAGACAGACAACCATTCACACCTATGGGCAATTTATAGTAGCCAATTAACCTAACC
>JAVDPK010001447.1:264084-318772 GCA_034780415.1 Cichlasoma orientale | reverse complement strand
AACCTAACCCCAGTAAGTGCATGTCTTTGGACATGTGGGAGGAAACTGGAGTACCCGGAGGAAACCCACGCAGACACAGGGAGAACATGCAAACTCCACACAGAGGGGGGGGGCCCAGACCAAGGTGGAATCAAACCCAGGCCTTTCAGATGTTATTCCAACTGTGAGGCAACAGTGCTAACCACCGTGCCACCGTGCTGCCCAGAAAAAAAAAAAGAAAAATTGGATCATTGTGGAAAATGTGAATGAAAGCAGAATGCAATGAGTTGCAAATATTTTAAACCCAGTGTTTATGTGAATAGAAAATACAAAATAGCAACACATTTTTAAAAAAAATCTTCTTTTATATGTGTTTTTCTTAACATGGCAGAGTTTTCATTTTGTGGACGAAATGATGAATTGTGCAGTGATTGTGTGAGTCCATGCAGCGATTACAACTACAGAATTATAACTGCTTTTAATGGAGTGCTTAAAAAATCACAGCCACACATGTAGAGATTCAGCTTTGTTCCCCGTGTGCAGAGAGTTCTCCAGATTTCAATGATATTTTGGGACATGTTCATGAAATCCGCATATACTTTTGAAAATTAAACCTCCCAATCTATTTTTATGGGGATTTTCCATTCTTCCAACATTTTGGAAAGCTGTGCTTTTTGTCTCTCATATTGTGTCTGGATGCAAACAGACACTGTCATCCTTTAAAAAAAACGTGTGATGGCAGTGAGTGACTTATTCTAGCTCTAATTTTATTTTCTCTTTGCATTTAAAAAAACATTTGTTTTCTGATATTGATACATTTCACATGTAGCTGTGCATTTTATACAACTGCTCCATTCAGTTTTCTACACAACATAAAAATGCACAACAGAGCACCTACACATTTTCAATGCATTTTTCAATGCAATATGCATCACCCCTCCCCCCCCCCCCCCCATACTCTACAACCTTAAATTTAACAGCATATAGGCTTATGTAGCCATTTAGTTTTTTAAAGCTCTTTTAAGAGGTGTTTGCTGTGTTACTCTGTAAATGTCTAGACAGAAGCTGCTGCTACTTTAAAAGCTATCTGACTATGAATGTGTGTTTAGTTAAGTGGGCATAAACTGTCCAGAGGGATTGATGTGTTCACTAATACAAACACATTTAAATGGTAGAACAATGGCTTACCAAGCAGTCTTTTTTGTGTTCCTGTATTATTAATCACATTTCAATTACCTCTACGCTAGTGACAGTTTGAAGGACTACTTATAGTTTAATTCTTTTCTAATACTTAGAACGTCAAGCCCCCTCATGAAATAAAACCCTCATTGACATAAATAAAGGTAATAACTGAGCCTCAGGTTTTGATGAGTTGCCCAGTCAATCTTCAAACGGCTTCACCTGGACGTATTTCAGAGTCAGTCATGGGAAGTCTAAATGTGCTCCTCTGCACAGCAGGAGGTTGTCACACAGCTGCTTGCAAATCGCCTGTTATTGGGCTCATAAGCAGTGTTGTGCCGGTTTTATTTCAGCTGCAGCGCTGTGTGCCCCTATACTGTATTACCTTTTAACGTCATTGTCCTTGTTTCACTCTGAATCCCCTTTTTCTTTCATATGATGTCATGTGAGAGCAGTGATTTAATGTGACGTTAAATCTCTTGCTTCATTACACTTGTCTATCTAATTTCGCAACAGCAGTGTGAAGTACAGTAGTTAGGTGTGCAAAAGGGCCTGGCATTTTCCTACACAATTCAGAGACCCTTGACTGTAGGACCACTTACTGCCCCCTTCCTTACTGTAGGCACCCTCTGTCTTATTGCTCACAGATCCAGAGGATGTGAAATGGCAGTGAGACCAGATGGGACACGGCACCGCTCTAAGGTTAATGTAATCACTGCCCCAACCTTGAGGCTTTTCAGTTTCAAGCTGACATTACTTCATCCGCCACAAAGTGTAATGTGCACCTACAGTGGGTGTTCACTGGTTCTGCAGACATCTGAACGAGACAAGTGTGATACCCAAAAACCCTGGTGAAAAATCTGACATCCTTTTTCCTGTTGCGTTTGTGTGTTTAAAATAAATACCATATCGCAGCAGACAAAATTATGACAGCATGAGCAAATATTGGCTTTCATTCTAATGAATTAATCTGTAACTGAGAGCATCTATTTGTCAGGAATGTGTCACCAGTTTATGAACAACATATTGCCAATTTGAAGGATGATATGAGCTCGGCTATCCAATAAATCCAATAAGTTTTAATCTACATTTGTTTGGTGTCTGAAGCTTCGGTTATGCCTGATGTGGGATCTTTTTTCTAGCGCGCTTGCTTTTAGCTTGTGTGTGAATATTAATATAGTTGCCAATATTCAAGTCTTTCTTCTCACATTTGGCACAGAAATGACCAAAACTGAATGCAGATGCTCCTACTAATTGATTTAAGAAAAAACTGCATTGCACTTTTGGTTCACTCTGGAAAGGGTTAGACTTTTTCTCAACAACATGCTTATATCTGAAGCTCAGTGTTAAGTTGAATACATGGTTAATACAGGAATCAAATATAGTTTGTAACAAGCTGCAGAAACTGCAGATAAAAAAAATGAGCAAATTTAAAGGGTTATTTTAGAATCATGAGGCATGTGTAAAAGAAGGAAAAACTAATTTCAGAACCTTTGCTGTACAATAACTTTTCCCATCAATACACACTGAGTTAAGCTAATTTCTCCCATTTCTCAACCTGAAATGCTCCTTTTCCCCTATGTTCACTGTGCACCAAATAATCTTACAATTAATTTACACCTCCTTCTAAATGACTCCTTCCCACAGTCTCATAGCTTCATATGGACTGGCAGCAATTAATTCAACATTTGTTTTAATTTACTTTAAATCTCAGCACAGCGGCCACATTTATATTTATGACTATAACATTTATGATCTCAGTAGTAGCTTTTTCTGCTCCTGACAAGCACCAGCTCTGGGCAAACTCCACAGAGATCAGAGATGCCTTTTGCGTCACATGTCAGGCACAAAACATTAGAAAAGCTCTGAATATGTGTCTGAGGCAGACAGCGCACACACCCACAGAAACCATGAAGTGCCAATCTGATTCTCTCAAGGCACTATCACATGTAGGACTCAGTTCCCCTGAGAGGCGAGGGGGAAAGTGATAGAGGTAGACAGATAAAGAGACAGAGATACTGTAGATGCATGCATACAGAGGCTCAGGAGATTTCTGTGGCAGAGATAGTAAGGATCCATATATATTAAGCCTGAAGTAGTAGTTTGCAATGGAAAGAATGCAAACATAACCACACTGCATGTAAATTAAATGGCACACAGTTTATGCACTGGTGATCTGTCTCTTGTGGCAGTGTTGGCTCTGCAACTAGTGTAGCTGTAGCAAAATGAAGTGATTGGCCCTCTCTGTCTAACTGAAAAGGGGTTAAACGGCTTTAGTCTTCAGTAAAACTACACAGAATATTTCCTTCCAAGTGAGTGGGGAAAAGCTGGATGCATCAACAGTAGATTTTGGTTTGATTATTGTTTATTTCTAACCTGTCTATGTAAAACACCAAGGGTATTTTTTTTTTTTTAAACAGACGCTACACCTCTGTTTTTTTAAATAAATTATTTAGATATAGTAATAATGATGCTGTAAGACCCATCTCATATAGCTGGTTAAACAGGTGTTATAAGCTGGATCTATTGATGATAACAGAGTAAGAAGCCTGAGCATAAACATCTTTTAGCACATATTTGAAATGCATGAATGAGTTGTGGAATTAAGGTGCATAATCCACCCCCACCCCCTAAAAGGGCTGTAATAGTTTGAGTAATGTGCATTTTAAAAGGCTACAAAAGACACAATAATTAATTTGATCCTGTCTTAGAGGCTCATACTTACTTGCTCCCACCAGGAACATATCACTGCCAAAAAGCAACAGGACCACGGAGTTGACCAAAACAAGCAGACGAGCCATGCCTTGGTGGATGTATTTGCTCTTCTTAGATTTAAAAAAGCAAAAACAATGCAAATCTCCTATTCTTGAAGGGTCACTAAATTACAACAGTTCATCTTTGCAACGTGTTGGAATTCCTTTCATGAATGGATGGATGAGTGAATGAGCTGCTGCTTCTGCTGCTGCTGGCTGAATCGGGCTCGATCTGGTCATTAAATAGATAACCTGTCAAAGTACGTAGCAAACCGCGTCCTCAGAGGCATGTTGTGTTGTCTTCATTCGGGTTTTAATTCCACAAGTCCTTCATCCATGTTCTCATGCGAACTGAGACAGTCTGCTGTCCTTCTAAACCTGGCGGCTGAAATCGTACACCTCCACCATCCTCCGGATCATCGATCATCCGGTGAGCTCAGGTACGAACAGGTCGCTGCAAATATGATGCTCACAGCAGGGTCGCCGGTCCCCCCACGACTCGAGGGGACGGCGAAGGGCTATTTAAATTCAGCACCATGGACAGCGCCTAAGTTTCCAGGCAAGCGGGTTCGGGCTCCGCAGTTTTTCCTGTTTACGGCTTCGGACCCGAATGTGTTTATTCACGCACGGCGCGCGGGGTTGGTCATCATGCGGTCCTTTTTCCGGTAGCCCCCCCTTCCAACTAGCCAATGAGACAAGAAAGGTTCCTAACACTTAGCGTTTCAGCTGAAGTGCGCGCATTACATTGATTAATCATCCACGTGTCATTGGAGGAGAGCAGCAGCCGCACGCCTACCTGTGCGCTCACTTCGTGGCATGCACCTCCAGCCGTTTTAATATTTCAGCAGCAGTGCCAGGGGCTAATATTTACCGCAATCGGCTGGCACGTGTTATGAGGGAAGCAACAGGGAGTGAATGACAGTAAAATGTGACAGACATTAAACATAAAACTCCCTGTCCTTCTGCACTTTCACATGCATTAAACTGGTGATCATAAATACTGGATAATTAGTATTTTATACTACCATTCCCCCCTGTGTTCTACACACGACCCCAGCTGCAGCTGCAGCAGGTCGATGTGCCTCTCACCCACTGTACACTGCACAGCGCCCTTAGACACACCAGACAATCAGGAAGATGAATCATGTTGATAAGCTGAGTGCATTGCCTCATGGGACAGGCGTTTCAAGGCAGATTGCTTATCTACGGGGAATCTGCCAGCACACGCAAGGCTACTGCGGTCTTTATCCAGATGACAGGAAAGAAGTCATCAAACATTTGGTTTCCTATGACTATGAAGCAGAGGATGGGTAGCAAATCTTACAATTACTAAGATGAAAGAAGCAACGGAACACTTATGCATGTCGCCCCTCTCAAAACTTAATCATGCATTTAATTTTTTCATAACTCTTTCAACTATATTACCACTCATAACCTTTTAGTGGCCGGGAAAAAGACTTTTCATCTCTCTGGGGTGTTGCCATGGCTTCTGTGTGCTCACCGGTTTTCCGTGAGGCTGAGCAGCAGACAAATGCTTAAAGAGAGAGAGAGAGAGGGAGAGAGAAGTGGAAAAATGACGTTTTAGATATCAGATACTGGAGTTACCATGACAGCTGTCTATTTGTGGCTGACATTTCTATGGTATTTATCTCCATAAGAGCTCTTTCTCAGAAAAGTGGGCCTATTGTGGTTAGCACTCACTGTATTGACTGGATTCTTTTGTGAATGTTTCACCAGCATGGAGGTCAATATAAATATAGATGTTTGATCATGAATATGAGGCACCTGTTATGGGGCAGACTTGTATTGTCTTCTTTTTCACTTTTACATCAAGCTTCACTTCCTTCCAGTTATATACTGGTCTATACTGTAATAGAGTTTGGTTTTTTTTAATTGATGTAAATATTAGTTTATTCAGACCAATACTAATCACATTGTAGCATCAGCACAAGACTGGAAATCAGGATCATTTTACAGTGAGACCTGGGCAATGAGCAATGTGGACAATGTAAGCAATGTGATGAACCTCCACCAGTCTTTCAGATTGTCATAATTTTCAAAGAGGGAAATGCAGCCTCACACCAAGCTGTACCTTACTGTGCTATGCTGGACATTTGTATTCTTCACCTCTCAAAATCCCTCCTGTAGTTTTTATTTAGCCCATTAAAATGGATCCCAAACTGAAAACTCCAGAGGGACCTTGCAGCACAAGCCTTCAAACATTTTTCATAAATTTGATCAATAATTGGTTTATGTAGTTAGGTCCATAAATATTTTGACAAAGGTGCAATTTTTGTAATTTTAATTTTGAGCCTCTGAAAATGGGGGACTATGTATAAAAATGTCTTTAATACCCAAACAGTTAATGCAGCACTTTTGTTAAACCCTTTGAATTAAAGCTGAAAGTCAGCACTTCAGTGACTTACTGATTGTTTGACCTAAAATCTGCTGTGTGGTGTACACAGTCAAAACTACAAAAATGATGACACTGTCCAAATACTTATGGACTCAACTGTATGTCCAGCAATATGTGAAGAAGACATTGTTGGGTGTTTGGTGTCACTTGGCCAACATCATTTATTGTGTTTTATGAATTTAAGTTTAGATGAATGCAGCTTCAAAGAAAGAAAGAAAGACAGCTTGTGTAATACTTGGTGATTTGGCTTTTATTTAAACTAAAGCAGTGGTTTCCTGTATTTGGTGTCTGATGTTCCACTACACCTGTGCAAAATGAGCTCAGATACACCTCTTCACTGACATAATCTTCCAAATATTTAAACTCAAAAGTAACATTAGATATGATGCAAGTTATCTCTGTGTACAGAGTTAGATTACCTCTGTGTACATGTACTGTATATGGAGGTGTGCCTTCCTTATGCAGATAAAAAAAAAAAAGCCAAGGCCCCATTCAGTAAAAGGAAGTTCAGCTTCTCTTAAAAATATTAACACTGATATATCGTTTTAACAACATTACTGGTGCTGTGGAAGTATTTCAAAATCCTGAAAGACTTTTAGAACTATCTGAAAGACACATGCAGAAATATTAATCAGTTGTTTATTTGATTCTGTGGCTGCCAGATGCACCTGTGCTTCATCAACCCAATCAAGCACTTGTATTTGAGGATCGATGGAAGCCTTCACTCCTCGCCAGAGAGTCAGCGTCAACCCAGTGGTAACTAAGCTTGTTTTGTGATTACTTCAGTGAAGTCTTTTGCTTTTCCCCTTTGTTTCTACTTGTTTCCAGTTTCCTTCTGCCTTTCCCGCAGCTGATAACCCCTTGCACTGCTTACCTCTTCTCAGGAAACAGTCTCTCTTCTTGTGTGCCAGAGTTCTCCTGCCTGCTCTCCCGGAAGCCTTACACCTTGGATTTTCACCAGCACCTACCTCCCTCCTGGAGCAGACCCACTCACCCTGCAAAGTAAGCCTTGCTCACCATCCTGTCAAGTCACAGTTTGGAGTCACTTACATAGATAGCAGAACTGTACCTACCTCTCTTCTGTCATATAAACTCTCCCTGTGGACTCAGCCCCTGTTCCAGCCCCTCCTGTGTTTCATGGCTACTGATAAAGTTGACCTCAGCGTCTCTTGTAATCAGTTTTCAAGTTTGTCCTTGGTTAATAAGTTTATTGTAGGTCAACAACGGACACCTCTGACATTTAGTGTTAGTAGTCAGCTCGCTGGGGTTTTCAGGCTGAAACGTGTGGCAAACATGTTTCACTGTCACATCAACAATTTTAGTGAGCAGCACTTGTGGAAAGTTTGCAGCGTTGTCTGGATACAACTGTCTGATTTCTGTCTGAATAGAAAGGACTATGTCATCTCTGACAGAGCGGGATGAGGCTGCCAGATGCTCCACTGTGGTGACAGTGCCATCCTTTACTAATAAATAGGTTCAGGTTTGGGGTCCGTCCTGTGATTGGATAATATACTTTCATTTTCACTGGCCTGAACCTCAGACATAGATGGAGTTTCAGAAGGGGGTTCCTCTCTGGCCTGAACCTCAGCATGCTGAGTAGTTTAGGTTGTCTGTAGATTAAAATGATCAGAATTAATTTTTAAACCCATTCAAACATCATAGAAATATTGAAAGACTGTCGTTTAACTGTTAACAATGTGACTCAGTTTTCCAGTCTTGCCACTTTCAGAAGATGTTTGGCTTCTTCTTCATCAAAATCCTGCAATTCCCAAAGCATTCAAAGGGAAACAGAGCAGAGGTTTTATCTCAGTATTTAACTTCATTACAAACAGACCTTCAGGTGTGAGGTGGATGTTCTGTATGCGTCACAGTAATTCACTGTTCTCTGAGTGTCTATTTGCTCTCCTCCAGCAAAAGGTCAGTCATATCTTCAGCAGTGATGGTAGAGAGCATCTGATTTTCCTGCTGAGATCTAAGGAACACCATCATCATTGCAACACAAAAATAAAAGGAGACATTTAACCCTTACAAACTGTTCACATTTCGTGCCTGGGTAAATAATTCCCTCATAATAAATGTCTATAGTGACTTTTGAACTACAAATTTATTTAGAATGTATAAAAAGTCTATCTGACTTTAATAAATGGATGATTAATCCTTAATTACTGTTTCAGAGAGCAGGGAGAGTGTATTTTTTAAGGTTTTGTGATACTTATTTTTGGAGAGCAACATCTGTTATCACACAATAACTGCTGTTTTATCTAAGACATGACAGCCATAATGATTTAAATATAGTTTACTGAAAGTGAAAATGGCAAGAGCATTCCAGTTGTTTGTGACTCTGTAGTGTGGTGGTTAGCACATTGTTAGCAAGCAAAAGGTTGCTGGTTCAATTCCGGCTGAAGACACAAATCCCTTTTGGAAAACAGAAATTGTTTTACAAATAACATTTTTTTCCCCCTCCTCATCTTTTCTGACTGTTTTTTCACTAGTTTTGCATCACCCTGAGCACATGTAACAGACATGAAAGGGTCTGGAGAAGCCGTGGACCACCATGATCAGTTTAGTGGTGGGTCAGTGATGTTCTGGGGAGGCATATCCATAGAGGGATGCACAGACCTCTACAGGCTAGGCAACGGCACCATGACTGATATTTGGGGATCGGGATGAAATCCTTGGACCCATTGTTAGACCCTACACTGATGCAGTGGGTCCTGGGTTCCTCCTGGTGCACGACAGCGCAGGCGCTCAGTGATAACCTGGTCCAGATTTGGGATGAGAGCCCCCAGGACACCATCTGTCATCTCATTAGGAGCATACCCCAACGTTCCTAACGCATTACCCAGTCCATACCAGTATAGATATCCAGCATGATTTTTCCCCCCATTGAGATCTAATGTGTTTTCAAAGTGTTCCCCATAGTTAACCCACAGAGGCACAGAGAGAACAGCAAACTCCACACAGAAGGGTCCCAGCTGGGAAGCAGAAACTTTTTTGCTGTGAAGTGACAGTGCTAACCACTGACAATAAAACTGTGGACTTTCCCTCCTCCAGTCAGTAACTGTTAACTGTCAAACATGGTGGTGTTTTTATTGTCTTTGTGAGTTTGTTTGTGCCATGGCTTTTTAATGTTTTTAATGTTGTACTGTATCTGCCCATTGTTAAGTTCTACAAACCAGATGTGACAGCAATGTGCACCATTGTAATTTGAAACCTCCCAGTTCTATGTGGTGGTGACCCTCTTATGTCTACAGCAGTTTTTACAGTTGCACCTTAAAGGAGCACACCAAGGTGAGGTGAAATTTCCTCTGGATTTGCAGGTCTTATCGAGAGTTAGATGAAGAAGTTATATGAGTCGAGCATGAAGCTGGACTCATATGTGTGCACTCAGCATATGTACTCATGTGCTTATTAACTATTTTGCCACTTTTGTTTTTTATTGATTTTTTTTCTGAAGTACTTCAGGGTGTGCAGCAGGAGCAGCGGCAGGAGAGAGACACTGAGGAAGGATTTTTCCCAAAGTGGAAGCACCAAATCACAGCCATGATACCTACCTCAGTGGATAGATAATAACTTAACAGGTAAAAAGTATGAAATTATGACACTTGGGGCAGCATGGTGGCATAGTGGTTAAGACTGCTGCCTTCCAGCTAGAAGGTCTGAGTTCAATTCCACCTTGGCTGGGGTCTTTCTGTATGGGGTTTGTATGTTCTCCCTAAGTTTGTGTGGGCTTTCTCCAGGTACTCCAGTTTCCATCCAAAGACATGCAGTTACTGGGGTTAGGTTAATTGGTGATCCTCAATTGGCCATAGGTGTGAATGGTTGTCTGTCTATGACAGGCTCCATGGCTTTAAACCATTGTAGGTGAAACTAAATTATGCTTTGTGACCTTTTATATGTAAACAGTGCCATCGTGTGCAGACTAAACGTGTTCTGTGACACTTGGACCTCATCTACAACTTATGCTACCAAAAAAAAAAAAATCACACTTCACTGTCATTCGATACTTCTACTAATACCTCCACTAGTGTAAATTGCTTTTTCAGATGAGCAGTGTCAGTTGTTTCAGAAAGGAGAGGTGTTTTAACTTGATTTATTATATGTAACTGTATATATGTGACTATTTTAGGACAATGGAGCCAGTTTTTAATTTATCCCTGTGGATTTCTGAAGCACTCAAGTCACACAAGACTCACTCGCTTTTTTCAGGCAATCGGTTTGCATGGTTTTAGTAAATGAGACTCCTGTTCAAGTAAATACAGCTAAGACATCATATGCCGCAGGAACCTTCAGTGGTAAACTCACTGACTCACATTCATTGCTCATACTCTTGCAGAAGAATGGCTTTCACAAACCTTTAACAGTTTTTTACCTTCACATAAAATCATTTTATGCAGGTGGTGTCTTAAAGGGCTCGTTTTAATGAATGCATGGAGCAGGTATAAGTGCAGAGGACCTTTTAAAAAGCAGAAGGTCACTTCACACTTCTGCTCACTTTAAGAACCGACAGTATTTATCTCTCCTCTCTCCTCTTTCCTTTGAATTCTCCTCTGTGCTACTTATTCGCCATTTAGTTTGATAAACTTTCAGGCAGGATCCCTTTAGATCCGGGGTTAAAAGTTCCAAAAGAAAAGCATCACCAGACATGAGGAAGACTTACAGTGTTAATTGCTTGGTGTTCAGTGGCCAGTAAAAGAACTTTATGAGTAATGAAATGTCAGGGATTTAATGAATGACAGCAGACATAGACTCTTTATTGTTCCTCCAGATGATTCTCACATACTTAAAGTATATTATTGGAAATATTGCTATACATTGGCTGACATTTCCCAAGTGCTAAGAGTTTTTTGGCTTGGGTATGAAGCAGTTATGTGAAGTTAATGACCATTTAGTAAAAGGACATTATAAAACACTATATATCTCTGGCATTACATTGCACAGTGATACTTAATAGCAACAAAATACATAAATATTGCTTATGACTTACTGTTTTTTTCTTGACATATTACAGTATATTATTTAGTCACCCAAATAATAACAAATACATTAATGAAACATGCATAAATCTCAAAGAGATCGTAAATAAGATTAAATATACACTATATATTAAACAAGATACCATTCATTACATAAGATACTGTAAGTCTGCAGAAATGCGAGTGTGTGTTTTACTTTTCCGTCAAACATGTACGTGCCTGTATGGAGGCAGTTCTTCTGAGAGATTGATGCTCCCACTCACACCAGAATTTATCAGAGATGATTATTCTCAAGACTAATATTCCTGCAATCCTTAACAGCACAGACAGAAAGTCTGCAAGAACATTCATTGGTCACATTTCAACCAACAATGCACTGGCCAGCATGATCCTTTACTACTTTATACCGCGCCAGCGCACATATAATTGAATTTCCCTGTAGTTACCGGTGCCCTTAAACACAACCACAGTGGACTATTACCAAATACATCTGTACATTCGTGGGGGTGGGGAGGGCTTTTTAAGTCACGGCTTCACTGTTTCCCAGAGTAAATGAATTGAGATAGACTCGTATTTCAAGAAAAAGATATAAATCTAGCAGATGGTTTCCAAAATCCTTCCCAGTCAGGAAGCAGACAGTCATAAATTTTACCCCTGTGTGCTTTTGTTTTGGCTTCATTAAGGAAAATTCTATTAACACTAGCGGCCTACGCATAAGCTTTAATTTGAGATTGAAAAAAAAGGAAAGCAGACTTTTGTATAGATCTTTACAACATAAGCTACAGTAAATAAAACTGCTGTCTTCTCTTTTCTTGCCCCCCCCCCCCCACCCCACACACACATACACACCTTTTCCGTAATGTTTTTAGTTGCTCGATAATGACTTCCAATTCAGAGTCCTTCTCAAGGACACTGACATCAGCAGTAACCATGCCACATGGTTTTACTGTGTAATCTCACCCACTCAGAAACACTGAAAATGTGACACTTTTAAAAACTACAGTGGCCAAATGGACTTTCAGCAGAGTTCATGAGACCTCTTACATAATATATTGATTTGTAGGTCATGAACACTGCAGAAGACTGCTTGAGTGACTGAAATGTAATGGAAATAATGGGAATTTTTGAGTGGAGCACTTCTACATTACTCACATAGAAGTGATTATTGTAAAAGTTGTGATGTGTAAAATACTAAGTCTACTAAGGGCTTCCTGTTCTTTCGCAATATCACGTTGGCCATTGCTATGGCTCTAACTTTAGCATCTGTCAGTTTACCACTGCCTTTAAGAATACTTTTTTTCTATCCCAAATGATGTAAAATTTTCCTGTAAAAAGATGAATAATAATATGTAAATAAGTCCATCATATCAGTCCAATAGACTGTTGTGTGGGTGCAGTTCCAGAAGAGGTGCATCGGTGTTTCATTATGATTTTTACGCACACAAGTCATCCAGTTCCAGCTTATATTAATAAACTCTTTATATTTATGTATTTAGTTATATTTATATTTAGAATGTTTACATGGGGTAACAGTTATGAGTAATTTTAAATGACGCCTCTCTTGGTTAGTCAGTACTTTCTTGGTAAAAGCCAGTAACATTTCCAGTGAATGTTTTAAAACGTATAGCTCCATAAGGAGATACAGGATGGAGAAGCGATATCTGATAACAAGGTTTTTGATAATTTTGTTGCTGATGAAGGAGTAATCATATTCAATATGCACTCACCAGCCACTTGTTAGTACTGGGTTGAACTCCTTTTTGCCTTTCAACAAGGTGCTGCAAACATTCCTCAGAGATTTTGGCTCATATTGACATGATAGCATCACACAGTTGCTGCAGATTTGTCAGCTGCACATCCATAATGCAAATCTCCTGTTCCACCGCATCCCAAAGGTGCTCTATTAGATTGAGCTCTGGTGACTGTGGAGGTCATTCGAGTACAGTGAACTCATTGTCATCTTCAAGAAACCAGTTTGAGAGGATTTGAGGCTTGTGATATAGTGTGTTGTTCTGCTAGAAGCAGTCATCAGAAGATGGGTACAGCGTGGTCATAAAGACATGGTCAGCAACAATATTCAGGTATGGGCGTCTGGGTGGCTCAGGGGTGGAGCAGGCGACCACATTCATATGCTCCCTTGCCGTGCGGGCGGCGCGAGTTTGAGTCCTGGCTCGTCGCCAATTTGCCCTGTATCTTTCCCCCATTTCCTGTCCCTCTACACTGTTGATAAAAGCCGCTGTGGCCAAAAATACAAAACAATACTCAGGTAGGCTGTGGCGTTTAAACAACACTCAGTTGGTACTAAGGGGCCCAAAGTGCCAAGAAACTATCCGTTACACCACCAGCCTAAACTCTTGATACAAGGCAGGATGGATCCATGCTTTCCCGTTATTTATGTTATATTCTGGACCATCTAAATGTTGCAATAGAGGTGGAGACTTATCAGGCCAGGCAACATTTTTTCAATCTTCTACTGTCCAGTTTTGGTGAGCCAATACGAACTGTAGCCTCAGCTTCCTGTTCTTAGGTGACAAGAGTGGGATGTGGGATGGTTTCCTCCTGCTTCAAGTTTCGAAATGTGTTCAGAGATGCTCATCTACATACCTTGGCTGTAATGAGTGGTTATTTGAGTTACTGTTGCCTCCCTATTGACCTTGAGGTAACTGTTTGTTGTGATTTGGTGCTATATAAATAGGATTGAATTGAATTGGCCATTCTCCTCTGAACTCTGACATCAACAAGGCATTTTCACCCAGAGAACTGCTGCATAATGGATATTTTCTCTTTTTCAGACCATTCTCCATAAACCCTAGAGATGGTTGTGTGGGAAAATCATAGTAGATTTTGCAGTTTTTGAAATATGGGACCAGCCCATCTGGCACCCATGCCACATTCAGAGTCACTTAAATCACCTTTCTGCCCCATTCTGATGCTCGGTTTGAACTTCTTGACCATGTCTAAATGGCTAAATGTATTGACTTGCTGTCATATAATTGGCTGATTAGGTAGAAGTTGAACAGGTGTACCTAACAAAGTGGCTGGTGACTGCAAATGATGCTTTGATCAAAGAATGGTTTAATGCAGTATTTACTTTTGGGAAGAAATGCTAAAAGTCTCAATGCAACATTTGGAATTACATCAAAAATTAAACAGACATCTCTACAGCACAAAACACACACCGCTGACATGACATCATAGATTTTAATTTTTCACATTGTAAAACAGAAATAATTAGGAGACAGAGTAGCGAGCTCGAAACCCGTCACTGACATATGCATCACCTTACAACGCTGTGGTGGCAAATGTGTTACTGTAGCAAAGACTTTCACACATACGCAAAGAGCTGACTGATCGACACCAAGTAGGTCACAAAACAGACTTATCATGGTCGCATGGGGGCTGTGACGGTGCAGACACAGTTACTATACAACAAATTAGACTGACTTTAAATTTAGATAGACATAAATGGCACAAACTTGTCTCGAACAGCAGTGTATGCACATGATTTTATGACTATTTACTAATCAAAGTAGTAATTAAATTTGGTTTCTTTAATAATGTAATAATGTAACAAATATTTCCTGCTTTGTTAAGAGGCTTATGTGGAAACATCATCAACCTCTGTATGCCTCTGCCATTGTCTGCTGTCGTAACGCCCCCAGTTTTGACTGGGGAAATTATGTCAGCGTTTCAACCTTTTTGGCTGGGGCGTCTTTCTGTGTGATGTTGCAATCCTTTTAGATCTATTCTGGTTTCCACCTTCTTCTGAGGGAACATTTCTGGCCCGGGTTCCATTATGTTCAACAGCTCATTTCGAACTTTCTCTTTCTTTCTCGTATTGGGTTCTCATCGTCATCGCTACTGTAATAGGTCAGCTTCCTGCCTCGTGTAATAATATTAATGCGAAGGCAAACTCTCTAGAGCTGAGAGGCTTTGTAGAGTTAAATAATGCTTCTCCGTGGATTTATATGACCAAGTGTTTTTGGAGTTTAACATTTAAAAATGAGCTGGATTTGTGAGAAAATGTAAGCAATGCTAGAAATAAGTCATCTTCACTGTTGACCGATGTTTCCTAAATAAGCTCTACAGATTAGCTCTGCAATCTTCCTCATGTATGAAAAACCAGCCCGTTTGTCTCTCGTCTTGACCTCATCCACAGCAAGTTCTTACAGATTTGTTTTGAGCCGCGCACATGAAAGACAGCAGACATTAGGCGTGAAACAGCCCATAAAATTAGGCAATGTTTCAGGCGAGAGACACAAGTCATATTTTTTTCTTTCGTAGGTTTAATCAGTGAACACAAAATAACTGTGTTTGTAAGATAGAAATTTCAATGAAACTCGTGACTACCCGAGTTTATCGCTTTTCTTTTCTGCATTTTCTCTTTCTTGTAAAATGTTCTGGAGACATCTTCTATCACGGTTTCAAGAGCTCTCGCTTCTATTAGACCGAACACATTTGATTGATGGACTCCATTATTTTAATGACATCAAAGCCCGAGAGAGACAGAGAGAGAGAAAAAAAAACACGTTTATGAGGAGCATAATGCCAACTGAACACCACTGTAAACATTATTGGAAGATGAAAGCACATCTCTTTTCATCTGTGGTGATGTGCTTGTTTTTTGTCCCAGAGGGCCGTGCAGGGTTATCTCTATCAAATGCTAATGATGTGGTGCCTTCTGCAGGGATCATTCATTAATGTGTGTGCTAGCCACTGTTTCCTTTCATTATTACTCTAAGCCAGCAGTCATGCTCAGGAGGAGGAGCGAGGACGATTTGGCCTTTAAACCTCTACCCCTCGCATCTTGTCATCTTGTGTTAACACAAAGCTCTTTTTAGGGTGATGTTGCTTATCAATCATTCTCCAGGGTGAGATTTTATTAATGGTGACTCCTTCAATTCAAGCTGACAGACTGACGTGTTTATGTTTAGCTCTGTCTCATAACTTAGGCTCATCCTCAATAGATGAGTTTATTTGGATGTTAAATAGATAAGCCATTGCTGATGCAATTACATTTATTTATGGTGCCACATATAAACAGCAGAATTAACATAAAACACGGCATAAATAAATAAATAAATGCGTGGCAATTAAAACAATTAAAGCTGGGTAAAGCAATTTGAAATAACAAAAAGCAATTACTGAGACTGATATATGATTTATGGATTTGTGAGTACAGCTGCGAACAAGGTGGAGAACATACAGAATGTGTGAGTATGCTTTTATTGCTGCTCTAGCCAGAAAAGAATAATCTCACCTGCCATCTTAGCATTTACATTTTAGGGGAAGTTGGGAGAAATTAGCAGGATACAAATAAAGCCTTTACTCTGAATGCAACATAAGATTCAGTGCTGACCTGTTAATCAATAATTTGATATAAAAATATTAGATTCCTTTGTTTCCAGACAAGGCTATTCTCAAATACCACAGTGAAAAATAACTTAAATTGCTCTTGTCCAAAGTTAAGTTAGGTCCATTACAGAATGCTATGCTATGTAACACTGACCTCTGGAGGATGATAAGAGTATTAAAAAACAAAAAAATCTGCAGCACTGTGCACGCTGAGCTTTCGGTTTTTCACTTCCCACTTTACGTTTTAAAATATATATGTATTTGCCTTTGTAGATTTGGTTTGCATTGTCCAGAAAGCAAAAAGAATCATCTAATTATGGTAATAAATAATTTATATATATATAACTTCATAGACACTGCTGGAAATAAACACTTCAAATGACCATTAAACTACTGCTAACACATTCATGCTTGCAATCATTAAAAACAAACAAAAACCTGATAAAGCAATTGCTGAGGTAGCAGCTACTGTATCTGACACTGGTATGCACGGAACAGAACTAATGGATCATATAAGCGATTAAAAATGTTGCACTTTCTCTCGATACAGTGTCCCCATTACTACCCACTACTATGTTCTGCAAAATTAAATGTTAAAGGCTAATTTTTATTTATAAAGAAAGTTGAATTTACAGGCCGTTTTAAAAGGAGGTCAGAGTTTAATATTACAAATATCAACATAAAGTCAGTTGTATTTATGACATAGATATGGCAGATAATTTTTCGACGTGTGTTTGAGTGTGCTGCTATCGAATAAAATTTAATGAATATTTTAAATAGTTTTAAATAAAAGCTCCCTCATGACAGCGATAAAAAGCACAAATTACAAACGGATGTTTTTTCAGGAGGAAAAACGTGAAGACAACAACCAGTGTGGCATGTGAGGCTGTTCTAGCTTTGTGGCATTTTAGGAATGCTGACGCACACTTCCTGTTTCCTGTCCATTCAGGAAATGGCAGGGTTTAACCTCTGGCTAACACAGTCATTCCACTCTCTTATCGTAAACTGTTTGCGCTCCCCCTGGGAAGGCTTAGTTCAAGACTGCTGTAATTTAGCAGTTAGTTGCTGTTAAAGGTTTCCTGTAGGTTTCCCATTCAAAATGGGGGGTAAATTTGTATGTCTGAGCTAGTTCCCTTTTGGTTTTAAGGGTCGGTTGAGTCAGTCATCACTTACATCATATTAAAATCATATAAACTAAAGTGAATAACTCAGCCTGCACGTTGCTGCAATTTGTTTTCATGTGGGAAGTCATGTGCTTGAAAGCCATTTCATTCCGAGCGCTATTTTTATGTCACACTTATAATGTCACACTTATAATGTCAAACCTGTTTAAATAAGCTGATGTGGTGTCTCGTGCATAGACACTTTATCAATGAACCGATCGACCATTTGAGACAAATCTTGCCATCACTGTTTCAAACACTAAACTGTAAAAAGCAATCGTGACCATTAAAATCCTAAATAATAAATGATTTTATTTAAACATTTGAGTTTAAATACAAGAATTACCAAAGTTCTAAATAGTGTAAACATTTTATTTACAAAATACAAGTATGCAAGAATAATTTCTCTTTGTTAAGCCTCTTTGTTTTTTTTGTAAATCTGCTGAATTACTAAAAAAAATGATATTTTATTAAGAAAAAAAAGTGCAAAGTATTGTGCATGTAATCTTAGGCTCCTAGTTTCTGTACCATGCAAATGTTTAATCTGCAACTTTACCTGTGCTGACTTCCCTGGGTCCAGATGTTGTTTTACGTCATGAACATATTGTATTTGTATATCCATAGTCCCATTAAGCATCATACATCAGTTCTAAGAATGCAACCTCATGCTCCGTGTCCTCCAATAAAAAAAGGAGCCATCAATAGCTGACATAAAGTCAGTCTAATAAAGCCGCGTTGCATTTCTGACTTTGATGTCCGCTACAGACAGAAGAAGCCATGAATATCTTTAATATTCACTCAGAAGGTAGGCGTGAAAAAATGTATCCGTCACTATTAAAAAATAAATTGTATCAGAAAGATATTTGGTCTTCTACCCGTTCAAGTCATGTTTCTTTCAGACATTTTGCCGTCTTCAACAAAAAACACTTTCTTTTTTGCGTCATCACGGATGCATCTCATATTGTCCTTCCGTGGCAATAAAAAAGTCGTTGAGAGTGTTCTGAAGATATTCAAAAGTAGGTCGGTCTTCGGGCTTCTGCTTCCAGCACACCATCATGATATCATACAGTTCCTCAGGACAGTCTTCTGGACATGGCATCCTGTATGACCTGTCGAGACTCCTGATCACCTCTGGGTTGGTCATACCTGATGAAGATAAAAAAAAACAAAAAAAAAAAACATATAGCCATATTTTTTCATGTGGTAATATTTGAACTGCTTTCTGTAAATGTGAGGTTATTTTACATAACCCGTACCTGGGTAAGGTATTCTTCCATAGGTGACTATTTCTGTCAGGAGGATCCCAAAGGACCAAACATCTGATTTGATGCTGAACGTCCCAAAATTGATGGCCTCTGGAGCTGTCCATTTAATGGGGAATTTAGCACCTAGTTATTAGATAAAGGTAAAGGGAAAAAAATGGAGAGAAATTTTGTTACTTCTTGTTGACTGTGAAGGATATGTAGGTGTGTGCGTATTTGTGTGAATGTGTATTTTCCTTTTAATGTGGGATGATGATTAATGGGCAAAATATAAAAAATAATGGGACTAATTTCCATTAGACAGTTTATCATTCTACCTCTTTAATATTTCTGGGGGTTCTATTTTATTGTTTTTACAAGATTTTGAATCATTGCGATAGATTTGTGAGTAACTCCCTGGGTTAGACAAAGTTTAAATACAGTTTCAAATATATATATTAATATTAAAATATAAACTTGTGTACATGTGGTTGAATATTACGGCCATAGTGCTAACCTGTTTACAACATACTTTCAAAACACAGCATGCTGTGAAAAAAAGCAATTGCTCTAATTTTGGTGGCGGGTGAGTGTTTGCAACCAGAGGAAATTATGTTCTGCTCAAAAAAGAAATAAGGCGACTGAACTTATATATGTAGTGGTGACACCATGCTTTTTTAGATAAAGTAAAAAGCTTCTTAAGTCACTTCAGATAATTAAAATTTGTTGTCCCTTGTTTAATTTTTTTCCACACACACGTTCACACAAAGCAGCGTGTCACTCTTGACAAGCATCAACAAGACTGCTTTAAAATGATTTCAATAATCTTCCTTTGCAATGAACAGCATATCACGCTGCGCACTCCTATGTGTGCCACAAACCCCAGGTAACCATTTCAAACGCGGTCTTACAGGTTTGCTATTCTAAAACATAGGTAAATATAACACAGCCGCAGCAATTAAACTATAAGCACGATGGAAAAAAATTAAAAGACAAAAAAAAAACAAAGCTCAGTATGGGCTTGCGTAGTATTTTAGCTGCTGTAAATCTAGAACTTCCCCGATACGCTGACTCGAATGCTACAATATTAATGGACAAGTGCAGACTAGGAGAAGGACACACTACAAAAGAGTCCTGTGAAATTCCTACTTTTAAGTGACGGTTACTTAATCAGTGAAAAAGCTCGAGTTAATTAAAAATAATCAGTTTCAGCAAAAGCAAAAAGCCATCATTTCTAAGAGCAAATTTTAAAAAAAGCTTACACTACTTAATTTATTTAATTATCTTTTAATTATTGAGCATTTGGGTTTAAAGTGTAATCGTGGGATGCATGTTATGAACTGAATTCTGTATTCTGTATTTACTGTAGGCCTTAATGTTCGAAATATACACAGTTAACCTCCAAAATACAATATATCAAAAACAATTTAAATTACTAAAAAAATAAAAAAAATTCTAAAGGAAATGGAAGGTTGTCTTTGCAAACTCGACGTCAGTGTTTCTCAGTGACGTAAACATTTCTAAAATCCTGCTTATGGCCTTAGGCGCATTTCTGTCAAAACTTCATACTGCACCTTCTTGAGCTGTGTACTCTGACTCGATGATCCTGGCCAGGCCAAAGTCTGCTATCTTGCAGTGCAGCGTCTCGTTGACCAGTATGTTAGCTGCACGCAGATCACGGTGGATGTAGTTCTTATTCTCAATGTACGCCATACCTTCAGCTATCTGTTATAACCAGAGGAAGAGAGGAATTGTCAGATCAAACGCAAATTCAAGAAATGTAGGTTTTCCATTGTAAAACAACACAAGACAGCAACATATCAGTTTTATAGCACACTGAATGGATAGACTAGGTTCAGTGTGTAGGGTACTTCTAGCTGAGCACATGAACAGGGCCACTACAGTAGGTTGGATGTGTTTATACTAATGTAAAATAATAGCAGTAGAGTGGGTTTAACAGGATGTGCCAACTCTCAGGAAGTCAAAAGTTTTTTTGGAGGGGCAAAAAGAGTTCTGGGGGAGTTCACTGTGGATGGAAAAATAACATGATTTCCTGTCCGGATGTTAATAATTGACGTAGGGTGAGGCTTTCAATCAGACAAGCAAAAGCACCACCACAGAAACCACATAGCATCTGCTGACAGTTTCCGTGTGTGTGATGCCAAAGCACATAGTATAAGGTACTTTCAAAATGTTACTGTAGAGCAGCTAGTGTGTAAAAATAGACTTTGAGGTCAGCGAGATGGCTAGTGTATTTGTTTTTCAACAAAGCATGCAATCATCTGTGAATTAAAGACTAAAAGTCACATTGAAGTCGCAATCAGAAGCAGCAAAAGTGCAAAAAAAAAAAAAGAATTATGGAAACACACACACAGTTAAAAAAAATATATTTTGACATTTAGATCATTTTCTGAGATTAATCTTTCACGCTATCAGTGACTGTTATCACTGTGATGAAAATGTCACGCACAATAGTTAACGAAGATCATGTAACTTAATTTCCTACCTGCGCCGACATGTCGATCAGCTTATGTAGCTTCAGCTTTTTTCCTTCGTCTGTTTTTAGAAAGTCTAGAAGGCATCCTGCAAATGAAAAAAGAGAGACGCACATATTATACGAAACTATTGTGGTTTTATTGAAACTTCTACCTACATATCTCGTACCAAAACATGGTGTGATGTTCCAGTTGTCGTTGGGGGCGTTTGGATTGTTTAATTAATTTGATTATTTAATTATCTAGCCGTTAGACACAATAAAAGAGTGACCTGTTCAGTCTAATGTAATTCAGCACAACAAACACCAATCCAGTCCAAATCCAAGATTTAAATATTCAGTTTCTGTTGGTGAAGTCAGTATTTATGATGTTCAAATTAGAATGGCTACCTCCCCTCCCACAAAAAGAAAGAAAAAAATAAAAACTTTACTGCAGTACATCAATAACGCCACATATTAAGGCCTTAAGCATTCCCACAGAAGCCAACAGTTAAAAAAAGCTTCACCATATTTCCCAACTTCCGGAAAAATAAAACATATCTCATGTCATCTTATGCTATCTTATCGCCCAAATGTATATATTTCTTGTATATATTTTGGCGTAACAACTCTGTGATCGGCCCCGGCGCAGATATTTTTAGGCCCTCACTCCCACGTTGTAACTGTAGCAGCTGTGACAATGAATTTCTCTATAACGCATTTGCCAAATGACAAACTGTTGCGTAGTTGACATCAACGGGTTTCCACACATCTTCCACAAATACAAGGTCAGGGAAGTATAAGTAATATATGTCACAGCATGTTCCCCACGATCAAAACTTTTGAGAATAAACACCTGTTTCGGCCTATCAATGGAGTGTACAACAACTGAGTAAATATTTGCTGCTAAAATTCAGTTCATAAATAAAATGTTTATTGCATAAATAAAATTAGGCCTTGGGTCGCATAGAACCATGACTTGAACATATAGTGGAACTTTTGTTGTGGAGGAGCACATTTAACAGCGATGTTGACTGGGCACCTCCTACCTTCTGGGCCCTGTGGCTCCGCACCGGCTGGGAACTTGCGCTTTTGCATTTTTGCTACATTATATACATTACATTTGTTCACACTGTTCTTTCTTAGAACTAAGTGGGAATTCTTTAAGTTTACTGAAATTAACAAAAATTTCAAACGTAAATGTAAAGAAGAGTCAGGAGAAACACCCTTCAACCATGTTGGTAGTGTTGACGTTGCATAGTTTGTTCCCTAGAGGGCACTCTGCAACTTTGCTGTTTGCAGCATGTATTTGGAATGCCGCAAACACAATAATCAGCTGATCTGAGCAAAGTTGGGGAGAGCGTAAATGAACTACCCATAACAAATGTTACGAAAACACGTTTGTGTTTTGTGTGTCTGGAAGGAAAAAAAAGTCCAATAAATGGTAATATCAGATTTTAAAATATCGGTATTTGGTATCTTAGAAATCGTATATCGGTCGGGCTCTAAAATTAATACTGACCAAAAGAACTGTTTGCCCATAGTTGCTTCCCCAAAGTAATTTTAGGTTCTTTTTTTAAGATTGAGTTGATCGGACAATGGACTCTTGGAAAAACATATAGATATTCATTATTTTCTGTTATGTTTTTAAGTGAACAAATTAAAAAATCAAGAAAATAAGTGCCAGCTTAATCTTCAGTGATAATCTTTATTGGTTAAAGCCCACTCTGTGCTGCAATATGTCGCCCGTCACTGGTTAAATTTAATCATCAGCCAGCCTTGAAAGCCTTCTTTGTTTCACTTACCATTGATCATGAATTCGGTGACAATGAGAATGGGCTCTTTAGTGACCACAGCATGAAGTCGTACCAGTCGGTCATGCCTCAATTGCTTCATCAGGTTAGCCTCCTGCAGGAAGGCCTCAGGCTCCATTGTTCCCTCCTTTAAGGTCTTGATAGCAACCTTCTGGGTGTTCTTGTAGTAACCTGTCATATTAATTCAAACAGAAAGCTCAACTGACTGACCATCTTGGTTTCTGAAATGTCTCCAAATGAAATAACTGATAGCTTTCCCTTACCCATCCATACTTCTCCAAACTGCCCAGCCCCCAGTTTCTTCACCATTTTCAATGTTTCTCGGGGAATCTCCCATTCATCATGTGCCCATGGCTGCTGAGGGGCCTTAGCCTTACAGGGAGCATACAGCCGCTGACACAACCCATCTGCTGTGTCTGCACCCAAATATGATATATTCAGATATAACGAACGCAATTTTTTTTCCATCTTTCTTTGCGCTCACGATAAATTTAGTTACAGAAACAGTACAGCTCATGTTTCATTAGATGATTTTGAAAGCTTGTTTGTTCACGCTTGCATCTTTGAGACAGCCTTTCTCAAGATTTGGCCTTCTTATCTTGTGGTTTAGTCACAGGAGTGGAAAGACTATCTCCCCTCTAACTCAGGAAATGCACAACACATCACAAGGGTCGAAATTCCACTTTTAATTCAAAGTCAGTGCAGATGTTTTAGAATTCAAAGTAGCAAGCTTAATGTGAGTCCAACGCGAGATGTATGATTTATAATTATACATGTTGAATTGGAAACGTGGAAACAAAAAAGTCCTGTGCACAGATATGCTTTTTGTTAAATGATGTATCTCTAAAAATACTAACTTTTTGAGGGTGGAGATGTGGCATTTGTAGCTGTTACTTACGGGTATAGTATTTAACCAGGTCCTGCAGGGTCGGGAATGTGTTGGAGGGGGAGATGTAGTAACCACCTTTGTCCAAACAGCGGATCTTGTAGTGTTTTACCACATCTCCTCTTTCTGCTTCAGAATCTCTGACTGACAGTGAGAATGACCCTGAGAGAGAAAGGAAAATGATATGTTTGATTTAATAGTCACTGTACTTACACGTGTATAGTAACCATATTGAACGATACAACTGAAAATCTGATTAGTGGCACGATCATTGAAATATACTGATGGCGGTCACCTTTACAGGTCTCACTCTCTCGAATCAGAAAGGACCCCGGCTTATTTCCGGGTGCTAAAAGCAGTCGTTCAGTTTCTCTTCTACCCAAATCCCTGAAAAACCACCTGCAGGAGAGAGCAGCACAAAACCACAAAAGTCACTCTTTCTGAATATAATAATATAATAAACACATACATCGACATTTATAAATCAACATGCACGTGATACATTTAATTTAATAACATTTTGCGCTTACTTTTCCACCTCCAGTGTATCTGCTCTGGCTACATAATTAGATGGTATGAAGCCTTCTTGTCCAGTCGTCAGCGATTGGGCCAGCCACCATTCTCCACTTCTGTACACAAGGCAAACATGTCGCATCGTTTTATTTCTCCGCGCGCTTTCTTCCTTATTAGTCTCACTATTGTGGGAACCATAAAGAGAGACTTACTCTTGCAAAACTTTAAGTTTGTCTCCCTTTTTGAAAGGCAAATCACTGTCGTTGGTCGCTTTGAAGTCGTGTTGTGCAATAAATACAGTGTCATCTAAAGAGAAGAAGAGCAAATAGTTTCTTTGAAGAATACTTTTCCCTCTTAGCCCATTTTTTCCTGACATAATCCTGTATTCTAATATGCAGGACGGGCAACCGTTGCGTTATTCTATGACTGTGACATTAACATTACTTTCATGTGTTTGCAATCTCATCTAATCCCCAGAAGAGAAGAGAGGAAATTCAACTGAGATTTTGATCGCAAAACTGACGCTCTTATTACTGCCGCTAACGTCTCTTAACGCAGCAACATGAATGCAGGCCTGTTACTTTCCAGTAGAATGTTTGATATATGCAAGGAGATTTGTGATTACCATTATTTGTATAGGCATTTCCACTATGTCCCTTGAAAGAAGGAAAAAAAAAGAAGCGTTGATAATGTGCAGCACATCAAGTAAATATTTTAAGGAAAGTAGGACAGAATTAATTTCACATCAGAGTAAATCCTTTTATTTTACTTACTATATTGTTCGATGAGGGGGAGGCATGCGATTTGTGTTTTCCTTTGTAGAACCCTTCTTCTTTTATTTGTTTCTGGTCACTGCAGGTGCAGCCCATCCTGCATGATTAGAGGAAATGTCCTTTAGCTGTATTGCATGATACAAAGATTTACTAAAATAGCATATCTAGTCAACTACAGAACACTGTATAATGTATTTCCACTACACATGGTGCAACAGGTTCCTGGAAAGACAGTTACGACGTGCTCATTACTCATTACCATTCTGCTTTTACCTGATAGAACAGATGAGCTTTGCTGATTCTGTTTTTAGTCTCCACACCTCCCTCTGCAGGGCCTGCTCTTTGGCTTCATGCCCGGTGCTGAAAAAAAAAAAAAATGACATCCAATCACTCAAAATTGCTAAAATTGATTTCATGTGTGTCTCTTTAGTTTTATCTCTTGGTAACAGGTGACTAAAAAAAGAAATTGATAAACAAAAACTGGCTCTCATAAGAGGAAGTGAAAAAATGTGTTTACAGCTTCATACCGTTCCATTTACATGTGCAGTTTACGATACAGACAGGTCTCAGTTAAAAATAGAGGAAAAGAAAAGTGCTAAAAATAGCTTAAGACACTTATGCAGAAATGACACTTAGCAAAGTGATGTGTTGTGAAAAAACACCTGTCTTAGTCTGTTTGAAGCAACGGTTTCGTGAGGTATTAATGCTAAAACTTTAAGATGCACTATATGTCATTTAAATCACAAAGTCATATATAGTTGATGTAATGTTTATTACAAAAGCTAAAGATTAGGACCATGCATGCAAATATGCGGCACTTGTGAAGTAATGGCATCCAACAGAACCAAGATGATTTCGTCAAATGAATTTCATTTTGCACTGTAGGTATGAGTACCATATTAGGAATATTAATGGTTTAATTATGCCTTAAAATCCTAATTGAATAAAACAAACACTTGTCTGTAAGAGCATTACTTTAATATTTGGTGGCGTGTAATAAAAATATGGCATGACTGTAACCAGCGACTTGTGGATTTCATGCGGAAAAAGTGATAATTAAAAAGAAAATGAATTTACTCTTTCTGCGGCCTCGATTATTTTCCCACTTTTTCATCAGAAAGATACAGATGGCGGCGTGATTAAAGAACATTATTAAAATAAAAAAATAATACTTACACTATTATGTTCACCACTATATTACAGCAAAATCTCAATTCCTGTCACGACTCTGTAATGTCAGATTTTTCATTGAGCAGATAAATACCTTTAACTTGTCCTTGGCTTGTGTCTTCAGAAGTAGTCCAGATGCAAAATGTCTTCAGTTTCCTCATTGAAAACTGAGAACTCGTCAGTGTGTCACTCTCACTCACTCATTTTGGCTTGGAAAGTTTCTCTCTCTCTTTTGCTCTGCTCTCGTTTTTTTCTCTCTCTCTCTCTCTCTCTCTCTCTCTCTCTCTCTCTCTCTCTCTCTCTCTCTCTCGCTCTCTCGCTAACAGTGAAGACCAGGACCTCCCCTTGGGGGGTTGCATTCAGTTAACTGGAAACAGACAGCAGTTTGTTTCATTATCTGGTCTTGTGAATTTCTCCCTTGATTCTCAGGCAGAATCGTCTGCCTAAAGAGTGCAAAGATAATTTTCTGACTGAACTTCAACTGCAGTAGTTACTCTCAGTCCTGCGATTAGTCAGTGAACAAAAGTGATGAATATATTTAATCTTTAAGTCTTAAGACTCACAAATTTATCACAATCAAAGTTATTGCTCAAGAAGGACTAGCAATCATCACAGCTAGTTGTATTTCAAAATGTGTGCATGTGGTCAATGATTTGCATAAATTTTGCCTGTTTTCTTTTTTTTAAAAATGCAAATGACCTTTGGTATCAAATCAACAAAGCAATGGAAAAAAGTGGCTGCACTGTACTGTACTGTCTACATGGGTTATTGGTGTTAAATGTAGATGTGGTAGAGTGTTTGCTCAAGTGTATAAGATAAAGAGACTGCCTGGTTTCCATCACATGTGTCTCTGTTCCTCTGCTGGTCTTTGCCACTCATATTTGTACCTTTCAGTGTCATAAAGCATCTTTACAGTAATACTGTAAAACAATACACAATTCTAGCCACAAGAGGGACTGTTCAGCTAGTGTGGGGATATGTGCACCCACACAGGGGTAATATACCCCTTTTTCCTTTTTATTTAAGTATGACTGAAAGTACTAAAATCTGAACCAATCTTTAAATCTTATGCAAGTTTTAATGTCAAGAACTGATTAATACCAATTGCTATTGCAGTAACAGTAACAACAAATGAGGGCCTTGCTGCTCTCCTTTTACCCTCACCTGCTGTCCACAAACTATAGCACTGTATATATGTCCAAAAATGCATGCAGTTTCAGTTTGACACCAAGTAATAACACACTTCCTGATACACTGTATTACCAAAACTATTAACTCACCCATCCAAATTTGAATTTAGGTGTTCCAATCGCTTCCATGGCCACAAGTGTATAAACCAAGCACCTAGGCATGCAGAGTGCTTCTACAAACATTTGTGAAAGAATGGGTCGCTCTCACTGTACTTACAGTATCTGATTGCATTGTACAGTTAGGCAAGTATGTTTTATTTTGTTCGTAGTTTTTGTGCCAAGTGTAAAGTTTGGTGGAGGAGGGATTGTAGTGTGGGGTTGTTTTTCAGGAGCTGGGCTCAGCCCCTTAGTTCCAGTGAAAGGAACTCTTAATACTTCAGTATACCAAGACATTTTGGACAATTTCATGCTCCCAAGTTTGTGGGAACATTTTGGGGATGTCCCCTTCCTGTTCCAACATGACTGCGCACCACTGCACAAAGCAAGGTCATAAAGACATGGATGAACGAGTTTAGGGTGGAAGAACTTGACTGGCGTGCACAGAGTCCTGACCTCAACCCGATAGAACGCATTTAGGATAAATTCTAGTGGAGACTGCATCAGGGTTCTAGCCAGCGATTGATCGCCTGGAGCTGCGCCACGCTGAGGTTGACTTGCGCCAGGCTGAGAATTTCACCGGTTCCTATCACGACTCTTCTATCACAGCAATTAGCAAGTGGGCGCCCTTCGCCCCGTCGCAAATACCAGACTCAGATTTTTTTCTCTCACTAGATCGCTGCACTATAGTATTCTTTAACAGCAATTATTATTGCTATTAAACATAAAATCCCAGGAGCTGTGAGCGGCCTTGTCATGCTGACAATGTGATAACCAGTGATACTTAGTAACGCGTTACTCTAATCTGACTACTTTTTTTCGGTAACCAGTAATCTAACGCATTACTATTTGCAGTCCAGAAATCAGATTAAAGTTACTTATCCTAATCACTGTGTGTTACTATTTTTGTCATTTCCTTAGTAAAAAGAGAGATGCGCATTTTCTAGCTGGAACTACAGGCACAATTTTGAGTTTGTGTCAGCTAAAGATGACAATATCAAGGTTAGTTCTGCACTCTGTGCTGGCGACAAAGTGTTATGTCAAAGCTGAAGAAAGTAGAGGAAATGCTGCCCTTAAACGCGGTTGACTCACCCTCGTTTTGTGGTTGTCATTTGAGATGGCGGCAGGGGGGTGCTGCCAGTGTTGTGCCAAAAAGCCTTTGCCTGTATTTAAACGGCTGTAAATGACTTGTTGACCTATAATCTGTGAAAGATATGTCAAACATATCTCTCATGAGTGATATCAGGTCATTTTTAGCGAGAAACAGCATTTCTGTCACAAGGTAGAAGCTGCAATCAGTTTTTGGCAAAGTTACTTATATTCATTTTTCTTATCTGTCATTGACATTAAAAATGTCTTTTTAAACAGAAATCTGGCTAAAAAGGCTGCAGAAATCACAGCAAATATCACAGTTCTATAAAGATATTTTAAGTGTCCACAACGCACTGTAGGTACAATAACACAGACTCCTAAAGATTGTTGAAAAACAAGTTATTTCTTCATTTCATATATAAGCCCTTCATAAATCATGCCGACTGCACTCTGTTTACCAATATAAGCAAAGACATTACACATAAATACCGCGCCCGCTTGGTAGTTGAGTGATGGTGAACAGTTAGGCCTGAATTAGACTTCTGCCTCGAGTCTTTGCAGGTAACCGCAAATCACCTCTGAAGCCTACGCGGTAACCACAATGCATGTGGATGTGTAGTTACATTTCTTGACAGATGCACACCAGGTTACGTCATATGTTACAGTGTAGGGTTCAGAGGGGATTTCCGGTTAAGGACATAGGACCGACGCAGAACTCCAATTCAGGCCTTATTAGATAGAGCGATAATTCTTTTTGCATATAAACCAGAAGAGTTACACTTACATATCATGCATTCAACTTGTCCCAGAACGCTGTTTCCTTCCACTAATGGGTTTGCAGAAATCAAGTAGCATACACAACAAAAACATTATAATCCAGATGTTTTATCGATCTGATCAGCTGCTTAAAGCACTTCCTCCGTTCGAATATCCGTTATCAACAGTGATGGTATAGTTACCTTGAAAAAGTAGTTCGATTAGTGATTACTGATTACTCCTTTAAAAGTAACATAGTTACTTAACTGATTACTGAATTTTAGAAGTAACTTTATTAGTTACTTTCAACATCTACCGGTGTTGTGCCAAAAAGTGATTCCGATGTTTCTGTGTGAAACAAACAAAAAACAAACGCACTGGGCTGAAAAACTTTTCTGGCTCAGGCCTTCTCGTCTGACCTCATAAATGCGCTTCTGGAAAAATGGTCAAAAAATTCCCATAAACACACTCCTAATCCTTGTGGAAAGCCTTCCCAGAAGAGTTGAAGGTGTTATAGCTGCAAAGGGTAGGCCGACATCATATTAAACCCTATGGATTAGAAATGGGATGTCACTCAAGTTCATGTGTGTGAAGGCAGACGAGAGAGTACTTTTGGCATTATAGTGTACTTTTTCATTTTTAAAAGCTGCATGTGTTCTATCACATAGGATACCCAATATAAGGTAACTATATAAAAGGTTTTTACAGCACTAAAACTAACTACACCTAACTGACCAGCTGCTGCTAATCCAATGCATTTGATTAACTGAGCAAGTGTGAGCACCTCTATAAAAGCAGAAGTTTGGGCAGTTTGCTGGTTCGGAGCATTCAGATGTATGTTAGCATGATGCCACCATGTTCCCAGGAGTGGACATCCCAGCAAATTCACCCCAAGGTCAGACTGTTCAGTGCTCAGATAAATTGAAAAAATTGCTTGCTGATGTTCCCCAATGTTAACACTAGAGGGTGTAAACAGACTTGCTCTATCCCCTGACTGTCCTCATGGTAGGTCAGTTTCAACTTGTGTGCCTAATTCATGCCATTTTTATGAATATATGACCCTTACAATAAAATCACATATAGAAACAGAGTGTTGAACTTTGTGGATTTCTCTGTGTAGTAAATATGTGGTGCAGATGGAGGTGTGCAGATGTGAATGCAAATGCAAATCGCATCTCATCTTCTGGGGGGGGGGGGCGATATTTTGCAAGATAATGTGCGGTCACTCTATCAAAGTATAACAATGCTTTGATTTTTCACACCATACAAAACAGTTAACCAGGTCTTTCCTTTTCTCACCACACAATGCTCTGCCAAGGGAATTCACCCCTCTTCTTCAGCGAGTGAGACAATAAACACAAAACAATATGTCCTTGAGTTATCTAGCAGTAATTATGACCCTTATATGTCTCCTGTGCATGCTAAATTGCTATTAAATATTAAGAATAAATCAAAGAACCATATAAGGAAGATATCATTCACAGTATACTGTAACCTATAAGCGCACTGAACAATAAATCTTGCAACACCGGAAGTGTTTGTTTCCTATGGGGGGTTTTATACAACACACAACGTGGGGATATTACTCTCTGGGCAACACTTCACAGGTTTTTGTTTGGACCACCTGTGCTGTGTGGGGGGATTGTGCTATGCTGTAGTTCAGTAAAGGAACAACCTTGCTTCACCACAGACACACACACACACGCACACACACACACAGGCTGCAGGTGCATGGTGAGTGTTATTGAGTGCGTCCTGGTTACTAACTGCCGTTTCTCTTTATATTCCTTTCTTCTAGTTTTCCATCAGCTCTTGTTTTCTTCCCAGGGCTTGGCGGATGCTTGTGTACAGCTCTGTTGGGGTCCCCAGACATTGCATCCTGCCTGCAGAAGGGTCATAAGTGGCCCCACAGGATAACCTGAACAACAGTGGGAAAGAAAGGGAGCGTGGGTCTCCTTTAGTGAATGCGCTTCTGACCACCTCTGTGCCAAAAGCATACATGCTGCCAATAGCTACTTTCAACTCCCATTATTAATGTGAGCGTGCACTGCATGTGACTGAAAATGTGCACGTTTTATAATTTTGTGTGTGTGTGTTTATTTACACACACATACACACTCTCACAAATGTACTTTTTGTCCCCATAAGATGAGTAATACCTAGATCACGCACGCGCGCACACTTTCCTCAATTTTGATCCCCCTCCGCATCAGAAGTGGCCCCTCTTTGACTTCCTGTCAGTGTGGGAACCTTTTCTGTCCTCTGTCACACATTGACTGAGAGAAAATCTCGCTCCTACATTTGCCATAAAAAGACAAAGTGATTGTCAATAAACAAGGAACAATTGAGCTCCCCCGATGTATTGAACAGGCCCCTTTGCTGTTCCTCCAGGATGTTCATGAGTTTTAGTTGAGCTTCACTTTTCCTAGTACTATTTTCCTGCATTCTACTCTTTGTACTGCAGTCATAAAGCACAACCGGTTCAACTGTATTGTAGCTTATTGGAATTCACTGTAATAGCATTTTGATCAGATAATATATACTGTAGTATATAAGATGGCAGCCTTTATTTGCTGAATTCAGCTTATTTCTTTAGCAGTTTCTTCCCTTTCATATTTAAAATCAAATAATTCATTACTATAATATTTTAAATAACTACACTTTCCTTAGTTAAAGACTGCTTATGAAACTTTGTTCAAGAGACACATGCAGCAGGATTCTGCCATAATGTACTTGGGAGCACGTCTGTGCAGCTGTTCCAGGGGCAAGTTGCTCTGAGGTAAACATGGCTGCGGGAAAACCCCTTATTATTGTGCTCCGGATGACGTTCCTCACTCTTCCAGTGTTTACTGTGGAAATTATCCTGTGCCAGCGGGCAGGTGCTTCCTCAAAAGGTCTTTGCTTTTCCAGAAGATCTGAGGATTAAATTCATCTCAGCAAATCAAACACTCCTGTAGCATTCTTGCCAGAAAAGAAAAAATAGTATTATGTGGTATGATTTGAGTTAAAAACTGATATAAATGATTATTATGTGGAATATAAAACAGGCTCTGCTTTTAGTAAAACTGCTTCTTGAAAATAGTCCTTCCTTCTCTGTGAATAGCAGATAGCTTTTGTGAGTATGTGGGAGCCTGTTTAAACCTGGGAACAAAACTGTTGTTTAAATGAGCTACAGTAGTTCATCTAAGACTACACTTTAATACTACATTACATGCTAAACACTTTAAGAAAGAGTTATTAAGTAGGCCCATTCACATATAGTGTAAAATAGATCAGCCCTATTTCCTAAAAGGACAACCAATACATGGGTTGCCTGATAAGGCTAATTTGTTGATGAGTCTGGTGATATCTCGCGGCTGGCATTATTTCTGTTTTGGTGGAGTCAAAAGACCCGAACACCACAAATGAAGTGTTGAAACACAGTAACTCAAATATGCTCAGGTGGAGCCTAGCAGATAGCCAGCTGCTTAGTCAGCACAACTGGTTTGTCTTACATGGCCACACCTCTAGCAACAGAAACTTTAAGCCTTAACAAAACTTGAAAACTCCCCACATTCTGGTATACACACCCACACAGATGTCATCAGAAATCAGACACATAGGCCAAATGAGTATCTTGTACCAGAATGAACAGTTTTATTTTATCTGTAATGCTACAGTCACACTATGGAAAACTGTGGCTGGACACCGCAGCACAACCAAAATTTTTCCAATCGTGTGCAGTGAACTTGTGCTCTCGCTGCCTTCTAAATGGCTGCTTTAAAGACTGGGATCAGGTCTGCGATCACTCACAGACATTCGGCGACTTCAGTGTCTGGTGCATCAAGATAGTGAAAAAAATATCTATAGCATGGTCTTGAATAATCAGTCCCCATCTTATCTTAAAGACCTCATAGTACCATATCACCCCAATAGAGCACTTTGCTCTCAGACTGCTGGCTTACCTGTGGTTCCTTGAGTATTTAAAAGTAGAATGGGAAGCAGAGCCTTCAGCTTTCAGGTTTCTGTGGAACCAGCTTGGATTCAGGAGACAGACACCTGATTAAACTCAAAACTTTCCTTTTTGATCAAGCTTATAGTTCGGGCTGGATCAGGTGTGAACCATCCCTTAATTACGCTGCAATAGGCCCAGGCTGCTGGGAGGTTCCCATGATGCACTGAGTGTTTCTTTTTCATTCACCTCTTTTTACTCTGTTTATACACCACTCTTCATTTAATCATTAGTTATTTTTAATCTCTGGCTCTCTTCTACACTCTATTTTTTGTCCTGTCTCACTTCCCTCACCCCCAACTAGTTGGGGCAGATGGCTGTGCCTCCCTGAGCCGGGTTCTGTGTGAGGTTTCTTCTTGTTAAAAGGGAGTTTCTTCCTTCCCACTGTCGCCAAGTGCTTGCTCATAGGTGGCCGTTTTGATTGTTGGGTTTTCTCTGTAATATTGTATGGTATTTATCTTACAATATAACGCACCTGGAGGCGGCTGTCATGATTTGGTGCTATATAAATAAAATTGAATTGAATTATCACACATTATTTGTTAGTTTTCTTAAAAGTAATGCAGTAAGTTACTTAATTTCTGCTTGGAGAAAGTAATTTGTTACACTACTCATTACATTATTTTTGTGTTATCCAGAAATACACCCAGTTAGCGAGTGAATGGGATGAAGCTGGCAATTACATACAAGTTGCTTGTTATAATACGGCCTTTAACTGTGATAAATCACTGACAATTGCAATCGCCTTGTATCTTCCAGAGGGTCAAGGTGTTGCATGCTCGTCTGGTCCACATTAGCTTCATTTTTCGGTCCCAGAGGTTGATGCTTGGTTTTAGCCAGTGTGTTTGCTTATTTGTGCATTAAGCATACACCGAGCATACACTTTTAGTTTTAATGACACCTTCAAAGGCAGCAGACAAACCAAGTGTCTCAGCTGTGTTCTGGACAGGCTGAGGCTGCACCAGCTTTTCAGCAACATGCTGCACACTTGCCTTGCCTGCAGGATGTGGTAAGACACACATTTTTGTAACCGGGTTGCTGGAGCCTTTAATTTTAAAAAAGAAAGAAGCACAAAGCTGCTCTTCAGACAGGAAGAATTAGTTCTGATTATATGAAACCCCGATCAAGCTCTTCCCCTGTTTGCACAAAAGAATCAAGAAAAGTCTGGAAGATTTTGTATGCTTCGTGTTTTTCAGTAGTTTTCTGTGTTACATATAGGAGTGTAAGCTAGTCATGGAGGGACTTTTATTCAACTGTTGTACCCATGCACCCATTAACATGAAGTCACGTTTTGAATTCTTGCTTACTCAGTTATTTCCCAAGGGGTCACTGCAGCTGATGGATCCGCATGTTGATTTGGCACAGATTCAACACTGGATGCTCCTCCTGATGCAATCCTCCCATTTATTTGGGCTTGTGTAGCACTAGTACACTATCTTATGACTCCTTTGGCTGCATATGTATCTAAGATCTTTTGCATGTAAATGTGTTAACCACTTCACCACAGAATGACTTTTTTATGCAAAGATAAAAAAAAAAATAAAAAACTCTACTACACATATTCCATTTATGAGTGCAAGTATTCCTTTGTAGAACAGTGGAATCTTGTATGCGGACAGCACATGCAGGAATTAAGAGGCTCCAAGCCATATTTTTATTTCAATTAGGAAGTCTGAGAACAGTGCTCTGCCTTTTACTGTGTTGAGCAGTCAGAGTGACACCAACGTTGCGTGTCGCATTACTGCAGGAGCCTGCAAATTGAAACACTGAGAGGGGCACATCCATCTGCTCCATCTAATGGCTTTACGCACACACTGTATGATAAGTTATTGAACAGCTACTAGAATTTCTATTTTTAATAAACTGTTAAATTTCAAGTGACCTGGATTTATTGTCTTGCATGTTGTATTGTCACTGCCAACAAATTTAATGATCCGCTGATTCTTCATAAAATAGGCCACAGAAAGTAATTTGGTAACACTGTAAATCAAAAGGCATTTTATGGATTTTTACATTCAAAGTATTTTTTGATTTTGATAAAGTGTTAGAGTTGGGTATTTCACACTGTGACATGCACTTTTGCAGTTTTGTATCTATGTTAAATGGTTCCATCGTGTAGTGGTTAATGTAATCACTTGGCAAGCGCAAATTTGCTGGTTTAATTCCAGCTGGAGACTCATATCCCCTTTGGGGTTGTGTAAGGAATGGCATCCGGAAGAAAAAAACTGCCAGATCAAACATGCAGCACTACCTGCAGTGGCGACCCCTTGTGACAAAGGAGCTGCTGAAAGTAGCTGTGATCTGCAGTATAAGTAGTGTGCCTAACAGGCTGTGAATACATTTTTTTTATTAAACATTTTAATTAGAACCCTATGTTTATGATGTCACTTATAAAAGAATAACACAATTACTTTCAAGTATGTTTAATATCAGAGACAATACGTGCTTTACATTCAGCAAAGGTTATTCCCTGTAATACAGAGAATTATGTAGATTCTTCACATAATCACAGTTACCCACTGATGAGATGTTACACTGATGTCAATCATCATCCAGTTCAGCTCTTTATATGCAAGACTAAAGTACAAGAGTACAAACCTACACAATAGTACACCAAACATTCAAATGAATATTAGTTTTTTCAGGTTTCTGGGGGGAAAATGCGCTAACAACCCATTTCCCAAAAAAGTGTGGATGCTGTGTAAAATGTTAAAAACCAGAATGCCCAAATTTAATTTAAAAAGTTTCAAAAACAAAATTTGTTGAATCTCAGAAATATATATATTTTTTAAATAAAGTTTTCAACTGATTTACTGATTTTTTTACTTTTTACACAGTGTCCTAGCTTTTTTGTGGTTGTAGAAAAAATATATATATTTTGCATTTTTATAATAGAATCAAAACCTATTTGATTAATTAGGATACATTCAAATAATGTACATCCACATTCCTGCAGAAAATGTTGAGCAGCAAAACAGGTAAATGAATTCTGAGAAAAAATTGCAGTATACTGTATGTGTGCATGTGTGATATTTGTAACTCAATAACAGGAACAGTACCATACTATATCAAGTTTTGCACAGCATAGCTCATACATAGCATCATGTTCTGTCTAAGGCTCAGAATTGCAGGTAATATGTAATAAAATACTCTATGACTCATAGTTATTAAAAATAACAGTCCAGTTTAGCTACGCTTAACATTATATAAATTCAAGTTTTCCATGTTGTTGCATGAGCAGCTTTTGTTTTGCAGCAAAAAAAAGCAGTCTTGCACTTGCTGTAGTATCTCATGCTGGACCAAAGTGCTTGTTTTTAGCGCTCGTTAACATACTACATTAGATTTAAAATAATCTGCATCAGTCCTTTTGCTTTATTTCCTCTAGAAGATCCGACTTAAAATATCGAGAATACCCCTAATTTTTTCTCCTGTATCTCACTTTCTGTCAGTCCCCTTTAGCTTTGGCAGAGTCACAGACAAATCATCTCTCTTTCAAACTCTTCATCTCAAGGCTTGTAACGTCATCTTGGCTGTTTATTTCAGGTTCTGAATCTTCAACATCACCGTAAGTTCCGTCCTCAGATTCTGCGGTCTCTTTGATCAAAGTATCAAGTGGCTTTAGCGCTTCCTTAGATACTCTGTTAGCTGCCTCTTGATTGTTTACCTTGCTGGTAACCAATGGAAGCTGTATGTCACCAGTTTCTTCCTCTGGTTCATCTGACTCTTCATCTGCTTCGTCTTCTCCATCAGCTGAATCTCCCTCCTTTTCGCTCCAGTCTTCATTGGGTGTCTCAGTTTCCTCGTTCTCTTTTTCAGAAGCTTCAGAATCCTCGTCGTCATTATCGCGCCTTCCATCTGGGATGTCAATACACTTACATTGTGTAGCACTTTTTTCTCTCTGTCCACTTACATCATCATCTGCTTTGATTTCACTGTTTTCTTCTTTGGTTTCAGATTTTTCCTCCACATCCTCATCTTCTTCTGGTTTCAACTCCACCACATCATCTGTGTTTTCTGTTTCATCAAAAGTATCTCCTTGATGCTCATCAGTCACGTCACCTTCCTGGCATGTACATTCTGCTTTATCAGCATTAGTATCCGATTCACTGACAGCATTCTGTCCCTCATCTTGTTCAGATTCATCTTCTGTGTCATCTGTAGGTTCCATCTTTCCTGCTCGACTTTCTCCAGCCTCCTCTCCTGCAGATGTACCTTCTGCTCCAGATTCTTCTCTGCTATCACTTTGAATCGTCTCATTCCCGCCTGCTTCAGGTTCTCCTGACTCCTCCTCTGCAGTTTCATGCTTTTCAGTCTCATCTTCTGTAGTTACAGCCTCTGTGCAATCTTCACAAGTTGCTGTAGACCCCCTTTTACATTCATTTTCACCCAATTCCACCTCTTCCTTTACAGATTCTTCAGATTCGTCTCCAGTTGTTTCACCTTCTACTAGTTTCTCACTGTTGGATTTGTTATCTTCTTCACTTTTTTCTTCTTCTTTACACTCTTCGGCAGCACTGCTTTCTCCAATTTTTTCAGACGGTTCAGTCTCATCTGACTCACTACTGGTTTCATCAGCTTCATCCTCCATTTCAGCTTCACTTGTGACAGCAATCTCGTTTTTTTCAGCAATGCCATCTTCACTTGTTTTTTCATCGGTTTCCTTCTCATCTGACTCAGACTCATCTGAACTGGTGACGTTCGCAGGTGTGTCATTCTTGGCTGTGTCTGTCATGTCTTCTGCTGCATCTTCCTCTTCATCAGTGGCCTCACCAGCAGCTTCTTTCTTCAGCTCATCTTCGCTTGTGACAGCAGTCTCTTTCGCTTCAGCAATCTCATCTTCTGATTCAGAGTCGTTTGCGCTGGTGGCTTCCACACCTGCAGTTATGTCAGATTCATGTTCAGTTGTAGCCGCATTATCAGCTTCTTCTGCTGCACTGTCAGCTTCATTATCACTTGTGACCGCTGTTGTAGTTTCTTCCACATTGTCATCTTCAGCAGCATCTCCGCTAAGTTCATTCTCACTTGTAACAGCGATCTGCTTTTCTATCACTTGCTCATCTCCAGTTGTTTCTTCAGCTGGCTCTGTGGTATCATCCTCCACTGTTGTCTCATCTTCATTCATGGTGGCATCTAAATCTTCTCCCGAATCGTCCTCAGTGACAGCACCAATCTCTTCTCCATCGTCAGCCTTCTCTGCTTCCATAACTTCCTCATTGTCAGACTCTTCTGCTGCAATTCCATCCTTAGATCCACCTATTCCTGCTGAAGAAATCTCTTTATCTACAGCTGCCTCGTCTTCAGTTGATGCTACTTTGTCTGGCTCTTCTGACGATTTGTCTGTGTCACTGTGTTCAGCGTCAGACTCCTCTGCACTGATGCCAGCAATTTTCTCTTCATCAGTGACTATTTCTTTATCTACAGCCTCATCTGCCTCAGATTCATGTTCACTTGTGGCCGCCATGCTGCTCTCTACAGCTACATTTTCATCTTCAGCTGTGGATGCTTCAAAAGTGGCTTCCGTAAGTTTGTGCTCACTAGTAGCAGCAATCTCTCTTTCTACAACCAGCTCATCTTCAGTGGTTATTATTTCAGATGGTTCATTTGACAGATCATTACTTGTGGCATCATTCTCCTCTTCGTCTTCATTTGTAGAGGCATCTAAATCTTCTGCAGAGTCATCTTCACTGGTAGCACCAATCTCTTCTCCATCATCAGTCTTCAGTGCTTCTACAGCTTCCTTGCTGTCAGATTCATGATCAGTTGAGACTACCATAACAGTCTCCTTGTTTGCAATTTCATCTTCAGCACTTTCATCCTTTGAGTCACCTTTTCCTGTGAGAGCAGTGTCTTTTTCTACAGCTGTCTCATCTTCAGTTGTTGCCAGATCACCTGGTTCTTCTGCAGATTCATCAGCTGTAGCTGTGTCATCGCTTTCATCTGCAGATTCCTCATCACTGATGGCAGAAATCTCCTCTTCGTTAGGGACTGTTCTTTCTTCCTCATCTTTCTCTGATTCCTGTTCACTTGTGGCTTCTGTGGTGGTCTCGACTGCTGCCTTTTCATCTTCTGTAGTAGCTTCAGCAGACTCCTCGTCTGACTCATCTTCACTCAAAACGGCAAATTCTTTCTCTGCAGGAATTTTATCTTCACTTTCCGCTTCTTCTTTTAAAAATTCATCAACTATAGCTATGTCATCATTCTCTGCTGTCTCCTGCATTTTGCTCTGCAATGTCAAATGCACGCTCTTGTTGACCTTCAACAACCCTGCTTTACTTTCTTCTAACGTGGCGTTTTGTTCAGCTGTTGCTGCTGCAACACACGTGTCTTCATCTTGAACTGTGATACCTTCAGCAACCTCTTCCTTAGACTTATCTTCACTTGAGGCTTCAGTGTCTTCACTTTCACCTTCTTCTATTGGTCTATTTAATAATTCCTCAGCTGTGGCATCACTTCCTTTATCATTCATCACCTGTTCTTTCTGAATTCTTATTTGCATGATCATGTGCATTGATGGCAGCAATGTGTTCTTTACTGTTAACCACTCCTTCTTTGCTGCTTCTTCCTCACGTTCATGCTTAGTGGCAGATGCCAGAATAGTCGCTTCTGTTGAAGTCACTTCTTCTTCTTCTTCTTTGGGATTATCTTCATTTGTAACCACAATATGTTTTACCGTTTGTTTTGGAAGTTCATCATTTGACCTGATAGCTTCATCAATGTCTTCTTCACTTGTGGCTACAATTTGCACAACTTTCCCTGATTCAGTTGGTTCATTCAGCAGTTCTTCAGCTGTGGCATCGATGCTGTGTTCTTCTGCTTCATTCTCTTCAGAAACATCTTCCTGAACTGCATCTTGACATATATCATCTTCAGCGTCCTGATGTTCTTCACCCCCTTCCATTTGTCTTAAAGATTGAACTATAACTTTTTCTACAAGGGTTTCTGCTGCTTTTGTTTCATGAACATTTCCAGGGTGAGATGTACACTTGATTGCTGTGACAACAGGTACAGTTGTCATCAAATCTGCCAGAACAGGTGACCCAGATGTCCTTTTTTTCTTTATGCACGTTTCGCACTGACAGCATTCGTCATCATTTTCACTGCGCTGGTCACTGTAAGATGTCCCTGTTGCTGAATCATCACTTTTTTCTGCAAGTGAATTAGCTGATTGTTTGAGCTTGACCTTCAGTTTCCGCCTTCTCTCCTCTGCTTGTGTTGTTGAAGCATGGGATTTTGCCTCTTTAGGGGGTCTTGGGTCGCCTTTTTGAGCTTGAATTTTCCACAGTTCTCTGTCAATACTTGCTTGGATTCTTTTGTGGACCTCAGCTTTAAGTTCATTTATCATACTGTCATACTGCTCATTATCTCCCAAGTTCCATCGAGCTTTGAACTCATTCATCGCTTTGATATAATGTGTCATGAACTGTTTTTCAATTTTATTTAATAAGGTTAAGACCCAAACAGGATCATCTTGTGAAATCATTTTGGCTAACTGTTCTCTTTCTATGAGGAGAGGACTGTCAGAATTGCTGTTCTCTGAAGAATCTGTTTCAGCTTCTGGAAGTTTTTGGCCATTGCTGAAATCTCCTGAACTCTTTTTGGAAGAGTTTGAAGAATTTGGTGTTTCAGATTGTTCTGCTGGAATATCATTGCTTGCTAGATAATCTTCCTTTTGTTCATCCTCATACATTCCTTCTTCATTGCTCACTGGTAGAGCCTGAACATCTCCCTCTGTTTCAGCTTCATAGACCTGTTGTACCTTCATAAACACATCCACAGTGGTGTGAGGTTGAGACTTGTCATGATTCGCATCATTCCCACTCTTCACACCATCACTGCTGTTCCCAGAACCTGTGGAACCACTGTTGACATCCACACCAGAGGATGACGTACGATTGAAATCATCATCCGCAGAATGGCGATTATCATTCTTTAACATATTTTCATTTTCAGGAGGATCACAAAGCCAAAGAGACTGAAGAATACCCATGAGCTCTTGGTATCTTTCATCTTTTTCATTGGCATTTTTTGGATCACGGTCTATTAGCTGTAGCTTCACAAGGCAATCCAAAAAACCTCTAGCTGAAGTGCTCAGCTTACGTCCATATACTGGAGAAATTTCTGGTAAACTGTTGCATCTGTCTAGCTTTGGGTTTAAAAGTACTTTCATCACTTGTATGGAAGAGTTAAATATTTTTGAGGCATCGTCTGTCTCAGTACAGGCATTATCTTCCTGTTGTGCCTCGTTACTTGTTTGGCAGTCGTCATTAGGAGCACTTTTCTTCACCTCTCCTTCTTTTGTGCCTTTTGAATTCTCAGTTGCATTGTTTTCAGTATCCACTCTGTTAATTTCCTCTGCTGTGGAAACAGTTTTTTGTCCATCACAGTTTTCATCAAATTCCTCCATGTCATCTATTTCACCCTCTGCTGGCAGTGTTTTCAACCATTCATTTACAACCTCAGTAGGGGATGTGTTGGGTAGGCTAGATGGGACAAGGTCAAAGTCATCAGCTTCTGTGCTCTTGTGTTGGTATTTGCTGCTTCTGTCAGTTTTCTTGTCCGTGTCCCCACTTTCTTTAGTGTCCAGGTCACCTTTAGGAACATTACATTTTGATTCACTGTGTACTGGAGACTCACAGGCCTCCTTGATAATGTCTGAACTAGACAGAGTTTGTGACAAGTCACTTTCATTTGAGTTTGTGTGAGATATGACATGGTGTTTATTTTCTTTCGGCTGCTTTGCTCTCTGACTTTCTGACACTGATGAATGGGCACCAGACTTTGGTTTGGCAATAACCTCTGCAGTTGGATTTTCTTTGCCCTGTTTGCTTGACTTTTTTGTCAAGTAATTACTGCTCTCATACAAGGTAGATGGGCTCTTTTCTTTTGAATTCAATACTTCTGGATTTAGTTGAGAAACACTGGTCTTCTCAGAAGAAAAATCAGTGGCTGTGGCACTTTTCTTTCCACTAATCTCAGATGTTTTTGACTTTTTTGAAGAAGCTGAAACCCTGGACTTTGATGATATGGCTGTAGATGCTCCATTTTCATTTTCCCCAATGGTCACGACAGGGACATCTGATTTGCTTAATGTGTCAGATTTTTTTGATTTTACTGACTTATTTGAACTTGCTGATGCGGCACTTGGTGCTCTCTCAGATATCTCTTCAGTGTCCTCTTCATTAGGATGGTCAGAACTGTTTGTAGTATGAATTTCAGGAGCTTGTAATTTATTTGATTTTGTTGAGCTAACCGATTTGGCTGATTTGGTTGACATGGCACTGTGTGCTCTGTCATCAGCGTCTTCATCCAGTCCAACCCTTTCAGCGGGGGTTGTGACAGATATGTTTGATTTTTTGGTTCTTACAGAAGTCTTTGACTTCACTGATAAAACACTTGGACTCCTCTGTGTCTGATCTGTCTTATCAGCTATTTGCTCCAATGCTTTGGATGTCCCTGATCTCTGAGAAGCTTTTGATTTTGTAGATACTGATGTTGCATTTGACTTGGCAGACATTGAGCTCAGTGCTCTTTTCTCATTGTCTTCTTCTGTGTTTTCATCAGTCACATTGGAACTATTTTCAGTCGATATCATGGAGGCACCAATTGTTGCTTGCTCCACGTTCTCTTTATGATTATCCTTACCTGCAGAGGGTCTTGACCTACCAGATTTTGCAGAAATGTTTGATTGTGTTGATTTGGCAGATCGGGCTGATTTTGCTGACAAGGAGCTTGGAGATCTTTGCACAGTGTCCACATCATTGGCATTGTTGTCTTCTGAAGGTATTTCACATGTTGCTGAGCTCCTTGATGATACAGACATATTTGATTTGTTTAATTTGGCCGACATGCTGCTTGGTGACCTCTCCTCAGGTTCTTCTTCAGCTGCCACGTGTTCTTCAGCTGGCACATCCGTGGCTTTTGACTTCGTTGATTTTACTGATTTGGCTGACTGTGTCGATTTGGCAGACCTTACACTCTGTGGTCTATCTTGAGTTTCCTCTTCATCGTTCCTTTCATCAGCAATATCGGGGGTTTTATCAGAACACACTTCAGAAGGATTCGATTGAACTGATTTAACTGACAAAGCACTGTCAGCTCGCTCTGTTGTTTTTTCATGTTCAACAACATCTTCAGTAATATCAGAGGTATGTGTCTTATTAGATCTTTCAGAAATATGAGAAACATTTGTTTTGACTGACATGACACTTGAAGTTCTTTCTTCAGTTTGCTGTTTGTCATTCTCTTCACTGGAGTTCTCACAGTTCGGTACATTTGAAATGACAGAACATTTTGACTTTTTGGATTTTGAAGAAATATTTGACTTGATTGTTTGTGTTGATAATGAGCTTGCTCTACCTTCAGTCTGAGCATCGGCAATTTCAGTGCTGTGTTCAGAAGGGATGTCAGTAGCTTTTGATTTCTTAGATTTCACAGAAACATTTGACTTGGCTGATTTTGCAGATTTTACTGATATAGTGCTTGTAGGTCTTTCAGTGTTATCAGAATCATAAAGTCTTTCTTCTGCTGAGGCAGCCAATACTTTTGACTTATTGGATTTAGCTGAAATATTTGACTTTGCTGACACTGCACTGTCTGGCCTGTTTTGAGTTTCATCTGTATCATTGCTTCCCTCTGGTGTTTTATGCTCAGAAGGAGCTTTTGAAGAATTGGATTTTATAGATACAGTAGATGCATTTGATTTAGGTGTGGTGACCATCTCTTCAGCTGGAATCTTTGCTGAACATTTTGATCTAATTGATCCTTCAGAAATATTTGACTCGACTGAATGGACTGACATTGAACTTGCTGGCCTGCTTTCATTGTGCTCTTCTTCGTTTGCCTTTTCGGCAATGAGATCACGTGGAGTGGCAGAAGATTTTGATTTCTTTGAAACTGTTGAAGCATTTGACTTTGCTGATTTTGCTGAGCTGACAGACATGTTGCTTGGAGACCGATCTTCGTGGTCCTCCTTATCACAAGTATTGTTTTCAGCTGGACAATGCAATACTTTTGACATTGAGGATTTTTCTGAAATAGCTGACTTTTCAGTTTTTGCTGACATTGCACTCTGTCCTCTTTCTTGAGTTTCATCTTTAACATCTCCTACATCAGGAATGTGAACAGCTGTGCCAGACTGACCTCTAGACGCAGTTGATTTGATTGATTTTGTAGAAGCATGTGACTTTGCTGATTTAGCTGACAAAGCACTGGGTGATCTTCCTTCAGACTTTTTAGATCTCTCAGAAACATGTGACTGAACTGATTTGACCGATAAGCTGCTTTGTGCTCTTTCTTCACTTTTTTCTCTGTTATTTTCTTCTTCAGAGGTTTTTGCGCTCTCTTTAACTGGAGCATCAGCAGATCGTTTCGATTTCTTTGATTTTGCAGAAATATTTGACTGGGTAGACAGTGAGCTAATTGCCCTCTCTTCAATCTCACTATTAACGGTTCTCACCTCAGTATTGTTAATACAGTCTCCCAAAGGAGATTCAGAAATGTTTGATCTTTCAGATGTTGCCGAAACATTTGACTTCACTGATCTTTCTGATCTGACTGACAGATTGCTTGGAGCTCTCTCTGTGGGTTCCTCATGATCAACTGTATTTTCTTCTAGTCTTGCTGATCTACTAGATTTTGCAGAAACTGATGACTTTTCAGTTTTGAGTGACACACCACTCTGTGACCTCTCTTGAGTTTCATCTTCACCGTCTATTTCATCAGTGTTGCCAGATTTAATTTCAGAAACATTTGATTTGGCAGATTTTTTTGACGCATTGGACTTTGCCGATTTAGCTGACAAAGCACTGGGTGATCTTGCAGATTTTTTAGATCTCTCAGAAACATGTGACTGAACTGATTTGGTTGATAAGCTGCTTTGTGCTCTATCCTCAGTTTGCTCTTTGTCATTTTCTTCATCAGAGCACTCTGAGTGTTCTTTAGATGGAGGATCAGCAGATTGTTTTGACCTGTTTGATCTTGCAGAAATATCTGACTTAGCTGACTGGGCCGATGCTGATCTCATTGTCCCCTCTTCACTCTCCCCTTCGACAATTCTTTCTTCACAATTGTCAGCTTCCAAGAGAGATTCAGAAACATTTGATCTTTTAGATGTTGCAGAAACATTTGACTTTGCTGATTTTTCTGATCTGACTGACAGATTGCTTGGAGCTCTCTCTGTGGGTTCCTCAACTGAATTTTCTTCCAGTCTTGTTGATCTACTAGATTTTGCAGAAACTGTTGACTTTTCAGTTTTGTCTGAGACAGCACTCTGTGGCCTCTTTTGAGTTTTATCTTCACCATCTTCTATTTCATCAGTATTACCAGAGTTAACTTCAGAAATATTTGATTTGACAGATTTGTTTGAAGTATGCGACTTTGCTGATTTAGCTGACAAAGCACTGGGGGATCTTCCTGCAGACTTTTTAGATCTCTCAGAAACATGTGACTGAACTGATTTGGCTGATAAGCTGCTTTGTGCTCTTCCTTCAGTTTGCTCTCTGTCATTTTCTTCATCAGAGCACTCTGAGTGTTCTTTAGATGGAGGATCAGCAGATTGTTTTGACCTATTTGATCTTGCAGAAATATCTGACTTAGCTGACCTGGAAGAGATAGCACTCACTGCTCTCACTTCACTTTCACCTTCAACAATTCTTTCCTCAGGATGGTCAACACAGGCTTCCAAGCAAACTTCAGAAACAGTTGATCTTTTAGATGCTGCAGAAGCATTTGACTTTGCTGATTTTCCTGATCTGACTGACAAATTGCTTGGAGCTCTCTCTGTGGGTTCCTTAAGATCAGATATATTTTCATCTGCAGGACGATCTTTTGACTTATGAGATTTTGCAGAATTAGTTGACTTTGCAGATCTGTCTGATATTTTACTCTGTGCTCTCTCTTGAGTCTCCTCTTCACCGTATCTTTCATCGGAAATATCAGTAACTTTGCAAGAGCAAATTTCAGAAATATTTGTTTTGTTAGATGTTTTTGAAGCATGGGACTTTGCTGATTTAGCTGACAATGCACTTGGTACTCTCTCTGCAGATATTTCAGAAGCATGTGACTGAAATGATTTGGCCGATAAGCTGCTTGGCGGTCTTTGTTCAGTTTCCTCTTCACTGTTTGCTTCTTCAAGTGTCTCAGTGCCATCTTCAGCTGGAACGCAAACAGGAGATTTTGAGTTGTTTGATTTTGCAGAAATATCTGACTTAACTGACAATGAGCTCACTGATCGTCCTTCAGTCTCCCCTTCCATATTAGTTTCTCCCGAAGCATCACCATAGGTTTCAGATGGAACTGCAGATTTCATAGTTGAAGCAGAAGCATTTGATTTGAAAGATTTAGCAGATGCGGTTGATATATTGCTTGGAGGTCTTTCTCCATATTCATCATTACCTCCATCCTTTTCTTCAGCTTCAACATCAGTGGGCATTGACATATTAGATTTGGCTGAAGTTTTTGACCCTGTTGATTTGGCTGACACATTTGACCGTGCTGATTTTACTGACAGCGAACTAGGTCCCCTCTCCTCTCGATGTTCTGTATATTCCGATTTGCTAGATTTTGCAGAAATATTGGATTTCACAGACTTTGCTGATTTGACTGACATTATGCTTTGTGGTCTCTCGCCACTTTGCTCTTGAGTATTTACATCATCTGAAGTGTCAACACATTCAATAGCACAGGGATCAGGCCTCTTGGATCCTTTAGACCTTGCGGATGAATTAGAGTTAGTTGACATGGCACTTGTTGCCTCCCTTGTTTCTTCTGTGGCTTTTGACTTGACAGACTTAGCTGACATTACACTTGGTGTTCTTTCATCTTCTTTATTTTCGGTTTGAAGATCAGACAATATTGAACTTTCTGATTTAGGTGACATGACACGGGGAGAATGTAAATCTACTTCAGATATTTCTTCTTCATTGTCTCTAGGCAGACCTTCAGAAGTTAATGACTTTTTAGACTTTGCTGAAGTGTTTGACGTCCCGGACATTGTGCTTTGTGTTCTTAGTTCAGTTTCATTCTCAGCTGAGTTTTGAAAGCTTTCCTCTGCAGATGCCTCAGATGACTCTATAGAGGCATCTGACATGACACTGGCCCTCTGTTGAGTTTCCTCCTCTGCTTCTTTTTCACCTGAGAGAGCAGACCCCCTTGATCCTTTGGATTTAATAGATGTCTTTGACTTTGATGAGATGGGACTCAATACTTTTTCTTCTTCAACATCTTCCTCTGATTTATGCTCTTTAGGTGCTATTTCTGACTTCTCAGATTTAGAGGATTTAGAGGATTTAACAGACATGCTGCTCAATGGTCTTTCTTGCATTTCTTTGTCATCACATGCTTGCGATTCTCCAGCTACAACATCCAAAACATCAGATTCTGATTTTGTTGAGGCATTTGAATGAACTGACATGGCACTTTTAGACCTTTTCTCCTCTTCATCCTTTGTCTCTGTGTCCTGTATTTTGCCAGATGTAGATCTGCAAGAGGCATTTGATTTTAAAGACATGGCACTTGAACAGTCTCTTTCTATTTCACTTTCTTCTTCAGCTTGAGTGTTGATTTGTTCTTTTGTATCTTCCTCAGATACTCCACAATGACAAATGTGTGAGGGTTTTGATTTTTTTGATGTGCTAGATTGTCCTGAATCATTGGAAGCTGTATCTTGAGGACTCTCGGGTGGATTTTGCATAGGTGACACAGTATTCAAAACTCCACCTTCAGTGGTCTCTACCGTTTCAGGTTTGCTGTTCTGAGAAGACGCTCTTAAAGCACTTGATGGATTATCAGCATCCTCATCATTTTGGTTCTCCTCATTGCTTGTTGTTATTTGAGAAGCACAAGCAGCAGATCTTGTTTGTTCTTCTTGTTCTGATTTCTCATTTAGGCAGTTATACAAATTGCTGTTGTCTAGTGTGGAAGATTGCACACTGCACTTTGGTGAGCAAGTCTCACTCCTGATGGTGCAGTACTCTACAGTTTCAGCTGCCTCAATAGTCTGCTTTACACAAGTCTCTCTCTCCACCACTTGTTCAGTAAGCTCTTCGCTTGATCTAGACACTACTGTCTTTCTAGAGACCACTGTATGTGAAGATGCACTTGAGCTGGAAGTTTGAATGCACTGACTTGCCCCATGTGTTCCTGGTACATTTTTCCAGAATTCATAATCCTGGCAGTGACTGCAACAGTGAGGGCAGTGAGGTTCTTCTCCATGTCTCTGATACTGCTGACTGAAGAAATGCTCATCTGGCTGAACAGCAGAGATTTTTTCAGATTCAAGATAATTTGCAAAATACGGTTTAGTGTTTCCTTGGAGGTACTCACAGGTCCTGCCTGTGGTCTTTCTTACTTCTGTGGACCAGTGTAATGTTTCGTCATTTTGCAGTCTGAAGCGCACATTCATCTCCATAGACAAACTGCCATCTTTATTAACATGAACGCGTTTCTCTATATCGTCTTCCCTCGCCCCATCACTAGTGGGTGGGCAAGATGTGACATTATCTGGAGAGTCATATCCATCTGGTCCTGACTTGTCAGATGACACTGACTGCCTGGTAGCTTTGTTCCTAGATTCCAGGTTTGGATGGATGACACTTTTCTTTGCAGGAAATCCTTGATTTTCCATTTAGCCATAAAAAAAAAAGACAAATATTTCAAATTAGGACTTTTGGTAATGGTGTACAATCATTTAATGCAGATCCTAGACACGTAATAAATTTTTCCTACTGTCGTGTCCGTCAGCGCAGCCACTGGAGCGTGACCTCACACTCAGCTTTGGGAGTTTGTCATCAGATGCTTTCCGAAAGTTCTCCACAATCGATGGGTGAGAAGGTTCCCGTCCCATACAGACGAGTACGCTGGGGCACTGCAGAAGACTCTGAACATTGTCGATCTGAAACAAAATGACAAAATGTGCCACTTAACAATAAACTGTCAACAAACCTACCCTTACATTTTAAAAGGAAACAAGCAAAAATGATCAAAAATAATAAAACATCCATCCATCCATCCATTCATCATCTTCTGCTTATTCAATTAATTAATCATTAATCATAATTAATCAGCAAAGGTAAGCATTTTAACTGCCATCTGAAAGGGAAACTGGGAAGTACCCTCATCAGTGTTGTCAGATTTGAATTGATTTTTGGCTGTCATTGTTTTGATCCAAACAGTTTGAAATAATTAAATATACGCTGCAGGGCAGACAGCTTTTCAAAGAGCAAATAAAGCCTTTTTATCGTTATAATCAGAAAATCTTCATTGTGTCAGGACATTGCCACCTCTTGAGCACAGCGTCAGGATTTTAAATCCCTGCCAAAGAAGATGTGTGAATCATGCAGTGAGTCAAGACAAGGCATCTGTCCTAATCCCAGATGATCTCTGTGAAATGACGGTGCATTCTTGCAATGACGAGCTGCCATTGTGAGCAGCACAAGAGTGGCTCAGGAGTATCTCCAGCTTGCTGAGTGTGCAAAAGAGTGTGACTAAATGGCCTGGGAATTTATACATATTGATACACCTCAGCCACAATGATTTTGTTTGCTTTAGGATACCTCCAGCTCTTATAAATGTGTCGAATATTGGACATCATGCAAGGTAATTATGGTCATTAGGAACACTGTCTGCTGTGTCACAGATGATTAACCTGAATAAATGAATATTAATCTGGTGGAGAGTGTGTACTAACTTTCCATCCAAATGCCTAGTAGGAGGAACCTTGATTAAAACACACAAAAACAATCTCAATGATATTAACTTTTATGTAATGCTGCTGTTTCTCTTTTTTTTTTTTTTTTTAATTTCCAAGCATATTTTAATATTAAATGCTGCTGCTGACGCTCTCCACTGACAGCTATAAAATGCTGGTGAAAGCATGTAGCCCTGAAGTATCGAGTGTTTTGTTGATTTTGTTTCGCTTATGTACAGCTGGTTTTGATGACAGTGCAGTTCTGAATTTTAAAGCCACTGCTGTTAAAGGCAGATGAATGGCTTCATCTGTGGTCACACGAAGCCCAGGTGAAGATAATTTATTGCCACTGTGGAAGACACATTTCTGAGACACCTCTGGTATCAAAGTAGGGGAGTTTCAACGTTGACCTGTTTCTTCTCTCTCAAAAATAGCACTGATATGATCAAGATTAATGGGTTTTGGAGCAATCTCCACAATCTGAGTGTATGTGTGAGAATATCCCCATTTCATTCCCTCACACCCTCATAGTATTTTATCTCACTTGAATTGGATTCTAACTATTTGCAAAGTTGCTTAATTATATTTTTTATTATACTTTTTGTACAAATTTACTTTATTTTCTTATAGCAGTTGCATTCGTGTCTCTCTGGATGAAATTACTGTACAGATAAAGAATCTCATAGACCAATTAAACTCCAAGTAAAACAGATTGTCTCGTAGATTTGGATGTATTAGTGAGCAAATGTCTGCTTTTACTGAAATGCTTTGTTTAAAGATTGAAGAATACTCTGTAAGTACTCTTTTCTTATGAGATCTGATGGCTGCTAAGTCTGTAATTATGATCATTGCCCACCAGGTCAGAAACCCAATGATTATCACTCTAAGCAACTTTGCTGATTTGCAGTGAACTTGGGTTTGCAAACCTGTGGTTCCAGAGCTGCACGCGGCTCTTTTGCACATCTCCATTAGCTCACTGTGGATTTGACCAAAAAATTAGATAAATATGAATATGGAAATGAATTTTTTTTTTTACATTTATTTTTACGTCATGACTATGAATGGCGGCTCATTGGTGTAGGTATTAACACATTTGTCTTAATGCAGAAGCAGTTTGAGACACAAACACAGCCTCAGGGGTCACAATGGTCCCAAGCCCGAATAAATCATTGCTGTAAATGATAGGCAGCCCTCAAAGCCCTCATAGCTTTATAGGGACTAGTGGTGTGCGATACTGCAAGATTTGGTATTGATTCAATACCAAGTAAATACAGGGCCAGTATCGTCGATACTGATACTGATACCGATACTTTTTAATAATTATGAAGAATTTTCATGAAGTTTAAGTGTTTTGTGATTTATTTTTTCCTTTGGTTCATTAATTAGTTAAGACCCAGGATAGAATTGGGCAAAGTTTATAGGTAAATTGAAAATAATTTAACAAAATAAAAGTTTTTGTTCTGAAACAACAGTAACAAAACAATTTCCCCCATACATTGTGATGTCTGGATTTTTTTTTTTTTTAAATAAAGTGTACAAAATGATCACTCAAGAACAAATTAAAACTTTTTTTTTTTCAGGTAGAGTGTTCAGAAAGTATAATACAAAAATGTAATAAAAATATCCCTTCATTCACTAATTTTCTGTTTTTTTACTTAAATAAACAAGCTGTTTGAAATTATCACTTCACATTATAAAACATTTATGCTTCCTGCCCCGCCCCCTGCTTATAAAAAATATAAGACAATTTGGCCCTTTAAGTTACTTTTTGGACATTTCGCTAACTCATCTTAATTGGAGGGGAAAGCTAAATGTCCAAAAAGTAACTTAAAGATGGCTGGAGCCTATCCCAGCTGACATAGGGCGAGAGGCAGGGTACACCCTGTACAGGATGCCAGCCTGTCGCAGGGCCAACACAGAGAGACAGACAACCATTCACACTCACATTCACACCTATGGCCAATTTAGAGTGACCAATTACATCCCAGAAGGAATGTAAGAGAAAAATCAAGAAACCTAAATTAAATGTGTGATCTTCTAGCTCCAGGTGTTTATGACCTTACCTTGTGCCCACCCACTGTGTACAACTTCCTGACGTGGTACTCCATGAGCTTGGAAACCTCCTCTAAGAAAAGCCCAAAACTGCGTAGACCCCTTCGGTGCAAGACGATGGTCTTTCTGAACGAGGGGTCGCTGTTCTTCACCAGCACCACCTTCTTATTATATCGCTGATGATGAATGTGGTGTTCATGGTCCAAGGGTGTTTCTTCAGGCCTGCTCGGCCCCCTGAGAACATAGTGGTGTGGATGATGGTGGTGACATGGTGGGTGAGTATGGTAGAAAGGTGACAACTGAGTCTCCACTGCTTCTAGGGCATGGGCATGTCTACATTCGGAGCAAAGATAGCATTCGGCTACGGGTTCGTGATGGGTCACCATGCCATGTTGCGGGATCCTGGGTAGCCGGGTGCTGTGATGCTTGAAAGGAAGAGAAGACCTGTGGGAGTCTTCGCCCCCTACATCATCGAAGCACTGGAAGTGGCGTTTGTGGGACGACATTTTTGGCTGTGGTGACGTTGATGATGCTCAGAATGGGAGAAGGATGAGCTCAGATGAGCAGAAGGACGGCGCAGCTGGGTTTGGGAAAATGGTGCCAAAACGTTGCCACGTTTCTCCGGAGCTGCCTATTGCGAGGTGTCCCACCGCACATCTGCATGGCTTCCATTCACCACAGACTAGAAAAAAATGTTTAAAAACAATGTTAAAAAGCATTAAGTGCAAGAAGTTATTGCTATCACCTTATTTTGAAAATTACAACTACAAGTTGTAAACATGACAGAAATTCCTGTTCTGGGAAATGCAGAATCTGCTGGTGAGAGATTTTCCAGAGCAAACGCTTTCTGGTTTCTGTTTGACCAATCACGTTTAAGCAGTTAAACAGCTGGTGTGGAGAGCAAAACAAGGCCTGCGTTTGTTGAGTCCAAGTCAAATCCACTCGCTATTGTATGGTGATGATTTAAAAATTTAATTGCTTCTTAAAATCTACCTGCATTCGCAAACAATGCCCAGTGGACAGATTAAGGAAGTCCTGAACTGGATGTCCATTATCCTCTATCCGGACGTCCTGACTACACCGGATCCCCAGAAAAACTAGCAATTGCCCCCAGAGGCTGAAATGGTGAGTTCAATGATGTTTCAAGTTAATCTAACCTTCATGAAGAATGGATTAGTTAAGAGATTCACAGCCATTAAAATCACTTACACTCCAACATTACATTTTAAACATGCATGTGCCGTGTGTACTGACTGCTGTGAAGATCAGAAAGCACATGAAGACAGGGATAATGAGGATACACCCACAAATAAATCCTTAAGTGACTTTAAATAACAAGCTTAAGTCTCTGCTCACGGTGGAAGTGGACATTACCTCAGTCACTGCGCCTGTCACTGACAAAAATACACTCTCAGCCAGCTTCTCCTGCAATTAAAATTCAGGGATTACCTATAAAAAGCAGAGATATCTGCAATAGGCACAATGCATTCTTACAGTGACAATACTTGGAGGTAAAGACAATTCATTGTTGCCAGATGGAAAGGGATGCAAGCCCACTATGAAATGCAAATAAAAATCCTGTAGATTTAAAAAAGGTAAAATGGGCTAAGCTTGATTGACACCTATAAAGAACAGGCTTGGCTGTTATCCTTGTTCTAGTATTAGCAATTTTATAGACCTGCAAGTCAAATAGTGTTTCCTGCAGCTGAACATTTTGGCAAAGAAAAAAAAGTCAGCTTTTGTAATAAATATTCTAACATGTCATGTTGCCAGTCTTTTTTTTAATTTAACCTATACCCACTTATATCCTCTAAAGGCTTTTGATTATCTTAGATAAAACGTTTGTAGAAAAGGTTTATATACACTAAATGCTGACACTGTCCATATGTTTCATGTCCAGTGTTACAGGTGTCACTTCTATCAGTGTGAACACAGCAAATGATAAAAGCTATTGAGGAGATAAGAACTGTAATGTTGTTTGCCAAACTTTAATGATGTACTTTTACTTTTTATTTAAAAATGACAGAGATCTTTATTCTGCAGATTGGCTGCTATCTAAATGCATTAAATGCCAGTTATCCACCCACTGAGGAGTATTAAAGAAATACAAAATTAGTTAATTATTCACCAAATAAA
>JAVDPK010001447.1:235500-263984 GCA_034780415.1 Cichlasoma orientale | reverse complement strand
TATATATATGGCACTGGATCACTAGAATTATGCAAAGCACCCCTGGTAACTCGGGCTCCCAGAAGAGTTCATGTATGCAGATGAGCCCACCCAGTTTAACAAGTACTGTTGCATCATAAAAAAAACTACCCAACATGTCTTAAATACTTAATTTGATCTTCTGCAAGTAAAACTGCATTTCATTGTTTCAGTCATTGCATTTCTGTTGTAGAAATGATATTAATTTACCAGCAATGCAGCAGTCTAGTCAAAATGTGCAGTACCTACAGTCAAAAGCATACATATAGTCAGAGGAAGTATACTTACATGATCCACAGTTAAAATCCAGACAAAACAACTCCCAAAACTACAGAGTGAGAGGTGTAAACTCCCAGAGAAGCAGCATGGCTACTGCAAGGAAAGAGAAGAGAAACCAATGAAAAATCCTCCCTTGGGAAGCGGGCCTACCTGCTAATCAGATACATGGGACGCTAAGGATAGACTGAAAAGCCTCGCTAATCACTCTGAGATTGGAATGAAATCTGCTGAGGCTTTGGACACATGACTTGGACTTCACCATTGCATAAAGAGTGTTAAACACCCAGAAAGCAACTGAAGGCTCAGTAAAATTCAGTGACTGAGCATGACTCCTTATTTATGTGTGTTTTGAGTCTGTAACACTTGTACCTAAGCAAAACATGGCAGCGTAGAAAAACGTGAAAAAAAAAATTATATTCAACCTTTTCGTCTTGTGATTTGAAGGTAATCTTGTTACTGTAACAACAGAACTTTAATTACATACAAACAAAGATGATTTGACTTGGCTTATAACTACGATGAGAATATCTGAAGCATTTTTCTATTTTCATCTTTCTTCTGATTGCTTCCGTCATTCCCAGAATAGCTTTCAGTAATCATAAACATTACCTGCGCTTGCTGCATCGCGAGTTCTCTTTGCGCATAGTGGCAGTGGAGACAAGAAAAACCATCTGAAGCCCATCACTGTCAGAACCAACTCTGACATGAGTCTGCATCAATCATTGTCAACAGGGAGATAAACTGAAACTGTCCTCTTATTCAAAGACAGATATAAAACTACAAAACATAAATAGCTGGTCTTTTATATAATCCAGTCCTTAGTGGGTTTTAAAATTAGGTAAATACAATCTCAAATGAACAACAAGACATGATCTATTAGACCCTGTCATTAATGATGTAACAAAAAATAAACAAAAATACAGAAGCATAATGAGGTGTTTGCTTTTATAGCGGTGCCCACACTTGCTGATAATCAGCTAATCATGTACATTTGATTAAGCTGCTACTTACCTTCAGATGGAAGTAGTAAGGGTGTATTTACAATAACCTATTAAAAGTATTCACCCCCTGGGATGTTTTACCCTTTTATTGCTTTAATACATGAACTGACGGTCAGTATAACTTGGCTTTTTATTTTTTACAAGAATTTCCTACAAAAAAAAAAACCTGAACACCAAACACTGCACATCACCACAAACACTCATCTCTACCGTGAAGCACGGTGGTGGCAGCATCATGCGCTGGGCATGCTTCTTGGCTGCAGGCCCTGGAAGGCTTGTAAAGGTAGAGTGGAACATGAATGCAGAATATTACCACCAAATCCTGAAGGATAATCTGACTCAGACTGAACTATGACTCGGGAGAAGCTTTATTTTCCAGCAAGACAGCGGCCCCCAAGCATACCGCTAAAGCTACACAGAAATGGTTCACAACAAGCTGAATGTTCTGGATTGGCCAAGTCAAAGCTCAGATCTCAATCCAATTGAGAATTTGTGGCTGGACTCGAAAAGAGCTGTTCACGCCCGATCCCCGAGCAGTCTTTTCTCTTTGACACACTGTTTACAATGTGTAAGCAAAAATAAACAAAATGCAGCAGGTTTTCAAATGATCTGCAGACTAAACGTCACCTGCCTATTTCACACCAATTCCTCTAATTGTTGTGTCATGCTGTGTAGTCATCCTACAAAGCAATTAAGACGTGATGGCCAGCAGAAAGAATTGCCTCATGGGTCGTGTCATTACAAATGGCAGCATTTAAATTACCCATTTCATTCTGGGGCGCTGCCCTTCTAATTAGCCTACTTCAACCCAATCTGGCAGGCTGGCACAGTCTCCTCTGACAGATTGCTGTGGTGGAGCATGTAAAACAGTCACAAGGCTCAAAACATTTCAGCATATGTTCCACCTGCATTTGCTGCATGTGTCACACAGTGTGTGAAGCTAATTTAAAAACTGTACTTTTCTAGTCTAAATATCCCTCTGGGTCAGATCAATCTTTCCAAGGACAAGGAAACCGCCACAGGATACATGAGGGGTTCTCCTTATCAGAGGCTCACAGACAGCATACCCCCCCCCCCCCCCCCCCGCTGTTATGATGTGGGGAGTTTCAAGAAGTGCTTAGTCACATCAGTACCCGTGAAGACTACACGCACATCCACGGGGTGACCCTTTACACCATCTGTCTTCAGTCTTAACAAGCTTGACAGTTCACGGTGGGGTGGAGGTGACCATGAGTTCATTATGTCCTGACTCATAGGAGAAAATTACAGAAAGACCTCCCACTGAGTCCTGAGGTGAAGACACACTGAGGTCAATATTTTGGACCATGGGCTTTCCTCTTTGACGGAGGCACTGCCCCTTGATTTGGGGATATGCCAAACTAATAAACAGTTGCATTCTCTGACAGCCTGTCAGACGTTTCTGAGAACTTTAAGTCTACGTTAAATGGATTTTAACATGACTAGCATTTAGTTTGCAGCCTCCACTGCATGCGGATGCCGTTTGGATCATAGTCACAGCAGGACTCCCCAAAGCTCATCATCCTTCAAGCTTGCACGTGTGCAGTGATGCTCAGGCTTAGCACTCCCCCCCTCTCCTGGCTGCAGTTAAAATGTCAGGGCTAATTAGTGTGCAACCTGCTGTGCAGCAGGACTCCTGCTATATTAAGTCACAGTCTTAATGAAGCATCCACAGAGGAATGTGAAGCACCGATAAATGGCTCCAGTTAAAGGGTAAGCCTCAGACGTTTAAATCAAAGGTTGACTATAATATGGGATAAACACTCTCACTTAAAAGGCACACCAGTGGTCACACATAGTAACATTGTTTTAAAAAAATGGATTAATTTTGGCTCCACAGATTCTGCTGCCCAATAATGAAAAAGCAAATAATCATTTAAATGGCAAATTAAATTGGCAAAAATTGCCAAAAGTGTTCGGTCATCTGCCTTCACGCATATGAACTTGACACCCCATTCTTAATCCATGGGGTTTAATATGATCTTGGCCCATCCTTTGCAGCCATAACAGCTTCAGCTCTTCTTGGAAGGTCTTTCCACAAGCTTTAGGAGTGTTTATGGGAATTTTTGGCCATTCTTCCAGAAGCGCATTTGTGAGGTCAGACACTGATGTTGGACGAGAAGGCCTGGCTAACAGTCTCTGCTCTAATTTGCCTTTGGGATCAAAGGTGTTCTGTCAGGTTGAGGTCAGGACTCTGTGCAGGCCAGACAAGTTCTTCCACACAAAACTCACTGATCATGTATTTATGGACCTGCTTTGTGCACTGGTGCACAGTCTCATTGAAACAAACAAACAAACAAATGGTTCCCACAAAGTTGGGAGGATGAAATTGTCCAAAATGTCTTGGTATGATTTAAAATGATGTTTCTAAGACAAACAAATGTTTTTTATTTAACTCGCTGTTCTATGTGGATGTCTACACTGTCTTAAGTTGCAATTATTTTCCTTTCAACAATGCATAATGTAGCCCCGCAGCAGCAGCACACAGTACAGTTTTCTGCTTGTATCATATGGCATTAAATGTATACAGTTTTAAAGAAGCTACACAAGTTACAGATTCATGTCACTGGGATTTAATCTGCGAAGAAGAACCCGTGCCAATCTCATGACAGCATGTCCAGACAGGCTTTAAGGAGTTGCACCCCTTTAACCTTTTCCTGTCACACTGAGGGCACCGGTCATTTGTAGTGTTGTTGTTATTTGGATGTATTTCACTTCACATTTGCTTTTGCATGAAATGTTTACTTTGGAGTTTATTGTATTTACATATGCTGTATTGTGAAGTGGTACATGTCTGTGTGTGTGTGTCTTTGTTCATGTGCATTTGTTGTGATTCATGTGCAACAAATGTCTCACCGTAACATTTCTATTTTGAGCAAAAAGAGAAAAAAGTCTCTATTTTTAAGCAGTCAGCCTGTTAGACAGGAATCCTATTAGTGACAGCTAAAAGTACTCAAACAGTTTCCTCTGCTGCATAATTAAACTAAGCTGTCGCCCTGTCTCATTGCTTTATATTTGTTTGTCAAGCCATTTAGCCTTTTAGGATAAACTCAATATCAAGTACTCTTACTTAAGGGTGCAAAAACGGCTTCTTTATTCACTTAAAGGAAGCGCACATAATTTATTGTGCCAAATGACCATGTGCTAAAAATTCAACAAATATCAATCGTTTTCATAGTTCATGGATTCATAAAAAAATGTTGAAGCCGGTAATAACCTTCCTTCATGCATTTTTGACTTTATATTTTATGAAAATGAACATTATCAGGTTGGCAATATGCAGCTGAATATATCTGTGATGCCATGGATGAAGTTTGTAGAATCTGATATATGGAATTCCAGATTTATAAGAAAAATCTACATAATTTTTTATGAGCAGGCATCCTCAATAAGCTTGATAGAAAGTTCCCATGTCAAGTTACCTCTAAAAGAATTATATTATAACATTACATGTGATGGCACAGGCTATTGAGTTACAATTTATGAAAACCCTTGGCTCAGAAAGGATTTAACTGAAAATTTGTGCCAAGATTGTGTAAAAATGTTATTGTGCACACTGTGTGCTCATTATTCACTGCTAAATATGGTGTATTACCACATGTGCACCCAGACACAAGCATAAATAGCAGGGTCATGTGGAGCCTGCACAGGAAACATAATACTTAGGCTGCTTTTTTTATAAATGCGCTCAGATGCATGCACAGCTAAGAGGAAATAGCAATATCTGAAAAGTATCGTTCCCTTATCAGAGACTTATTTCTTGTTGGTAACAAACGCATTTTATTGTAACACAAAGCTTAGAAAAGAAAAACATTGTTGTCAGAAGTGGGATTCGAACCCACGCCTCCAGAGGAGACTGCGACCTGAACGCAGCGCCTTAGACCGCTCGGCCATCCTGACATCTACGACAATTCCCTTGAAAAAGTTTATTAATCATATCAACAGAACACTGAAATTGAAACAATGAGATTATTAACAAAACACTTGTAATACAGAGCAAACCAAAATAGGAAGATTACTCATTTACCGCTTCCGCCTTTTAAGATAACTAGGGCGGATGCAGCTACAGAAAACTAATATGTACACTGAAATAACAGCTTTCTTTTATAACCTAACCTAAACAAACCTAACCTAATTCAACCGACTCTCCTGAACAAAGTATAGCTCGCAATGTAGCCTACAGGAGAGATATAACCACGCGTAGCCGGGGCTTCATAGTGACATAATGAGGAAACGACTAAGCCTGCGGTTCCTCACATGTCCGCTAGATGCTGACACCTAGAAAACTACACCAGAGAAGGACCCCTGAACGTGTCTCTGTAAATAGCAGGTAGGTCGTTTTCACTTGAAATTCCTCGTGTTCTGTCCTTGTTGTGAATGGCAGAAGTCAAAGCAAACTGAAGGCTTTTATTTGTTTTTTTAAAAAAAAAAGTATGAGCCGAGTTTTGTATTCATTACCAATGCTGCTTAAATATTATGCAATGCAATGACACTGGCTGGGCAGGAAAGTTAACACAGGGTTTTGACATTCGCAGCATCAAAAACTGCATCACTGTATCCATTTAGCTGTCAGGAAATATGGATGGCTCTTGACATCTAGCCTTCTTTTTTTTTTAAGTTAAATACACTGAAAACACCTGCACAGTGTGCAGTCTGGTGTAATGGTGTAATATTTTACTGAAGAAAGCACCTTTAAGTGTGTGTAACGTGCATAAAAGAGCTGTAATTCTGGGAAAAATATTTGCAAACATTTGTTGCTTTTCTGTGTTGTTAAGGAACTCAAGTATCCAAGGAGCCTGCACAGCAAACAGTGTAACAGGGTTGCATCTTCATTGGGGGGGGGCACTATACTGTAAGTTACTGTAAGACTATCAGCATTAATGGTTTGCGACTTCTAGTCCAGCCTTTGTGTGGGTACGTGACTGTAGCTGCTTAATTTGCTTATCAGAGCTTTCAGCTATCACTGCTCTTTAAGTATTCTGCCATCTGTAATAAACATAGACCTATCCAACTCATATCCTGTTTTGAACCTGTCAACATGGTACTTTAGCTGAAGTGTCTGAACTCTTGGGACAACTGTGTGAGTCATTTCCATGTGTGTCATTTTTGATGTTGAGTCTTTAAGGAAACAGGGCCGAGCATCCAGCAGGAAGGGATTCCTTCAAGCTCAGACATCAACAACATCCCGAATATTAAACCCATAACGTAAAGTCAGAGGAATGGGAGTGAGGATGGAAATTATGCCAGTTACCCATTGCCAAGGTCAGTCAGAAGCATTCTTACCCAGAAATTCTGAGCGTAAACAGCACACATCAAGGGAAGGGAAATGCTGTGTGTCATAAATGACGTACTTCATCTCTGAATAAGCAGCAATACATGAGGCTTGTTGTTCCTGTGCGCAGGAACTTGCATCATTGATCAGCCACGCGAGACAAAGCTTTCCACGCCTTGGATGCAGGAGACTTTAATTCTGATTTTAGAGATGCAGATTTGAAAAGGACTAAAATACTAAAATTCACAGTTATGAAAATAAATCATCTCCTTTATTTCCTCCTGGCTGCAGTGATGCACTGGACCATTTTGCATGTGGTGCATATTTGTTGTCTTGAATGCAAAATGTGCTTGCTACAACTTTAGATAAAGTACACAAATTTATTCAAATTCTAATTCTTTAGAACACTTTTTGTAAGTGTACTTGCAGTGGTTGAGACTGTTGAGTACTTTGGGAATCGAGGTTGTCTTCTTGTGTTAAGCCTGGTTATAAAATATTTTGCGACTCCTATTGTTCTGGTGTCCTTAAACATTATTTTGGCTATTATTTCCAATATTTTGTGCTCTTTTCCTTTGGTTTGACTAAACAGAATAATCACAACATGCTGACCAGAAACCTTCTTCCTTTTCTTTTTACATACATTCGTCACTGAAATAGCACACACTGAATGATAAACCATTCACAAGTTCAGCCTCGCTAGTTAAACAGTAACTGCTCCATTGTAACCACTACTATGATGTAACATCTTGCATTTTCTGATTGATATTTGCTGAAACATCAAACCTTAATGGCTGTCAGCATGTCTCATGAGCTGTCATCAGACAGCCTGCTGGTTTGCTTTGTCTACCTTCCCCAGTAGCTGTTAAAAGGGGCTCTCTCACACTGCTGAACTTATAACATCACTCATCTAAATCATTACTGCGTCTGCTTTTCAGGATGCACGCTGAGTAAACTCTGTTAGCGCGGGACAACGGGGCCAGAGCTACGCATTCAGCATGTGGGCCTAAAATGGAAAAGATGGGACATGACTTAAGCTCAAAGGCATGCTGCCCTTTCACTTAAAAGGAGCTGTCTTCATATGCTTGGACTTTAATTCATAATTTTAAATAGCTGTGTATAAAGCACCAAAAAAAATTAAGACTTGAAATGCATATTGTAACTAGCTCAATTAAAACGTGGCTCAGCATAGGTAACGTTGCTCCGGTTATTCCCACGCATGGTATGAGTTCACACACAGAGCAGATAAGCATGTTCTATCTCTTAAATGGAACAACCACATTGCAATTAGGAAGCACAATAGGAACATCCTCCTCCACATTGAGGTGAAGAGTTATACCACCCTAGGGAAAATCTGCAGCAGTCAAAAACAAGCCAGATAGCGCTGCAGCATACGCACTGTGGACCAGTGCAGTGTTAGAGAGAGGCACCAATGCAGGCCGGACTGTAAAAATGGGACACACTCTGCAATTTTGCAAACCTCTTTTTTTTTTCTTTTTTTTTAAATGCATCAGAAGAAGAACACAAGTTTTCATATCTTTAGATTTTTCAGTGCTGTTTCTACTTTTAAATATTTAATATACAATTTGAAAGTGCTTGTGAAAGTTTACTGAAATGCATGAGGGAAAAAAAGAAGATTTTTCAATCCCTTTTTGTACATTCTGCAGACGAGCACAAGCTTTACCGCCTGTGCTGATTTGGTAATCAGGCCGTGCTTATGGGTAAATGGAAATCTAGCCTTCTCCTTCCCTGGGTTGGCAGCCATGTGCTGGCCTCCCTCTGTGCTTTTGCTGGTCGTCTGTATCTGCTTAGAACAGGTGCCGGATCCCGTTCAGCTGCAGCATTCACAGCACAGGTACGGGTGGGAAGCCCTTGGCTGCTCGTTCAGTCCCTCAAGTTTTCCAGGGGTCCCCATCTGTGTCCCCGCACATCCTCTGCCACATGGCACCTGTCCCTCGACGAGTCTGGTCCATTCTTCGTCCGGCGACGTACACGCCTGCCTGCCACCCCACACTCTGCCTGTTGTTGAGCCACAATGAGATGAAGAATAGCTGCACCCATAATCCCTTGCTGTGAGATGTGTGTGTGTGTGTGTGTCTGTGTTTTTTCCCTTCTTTTTCCTCCTTTGGCCAGATTCAGGGCCAAGTACAAATTGTAAACAGGTTATTATGCTGCTGTAACACACTCCAACTGGAAATGCACTCCGACAACATTTAGTGTTTGCTGATGTAAATGCGTCTTTATCCGTCACATAGAGTAGTTTAATTTGGTGGAAAGTTCAGTGCATTTACCGCGATGAACGGCGCTGTAATGGGTTTGCTGTTTTGTGTTTGCAAAGCTTAACGGGAAAATTCCCTTGGAACAATAACTTTGCTCCATTCGGGAGCAAAATAAATAAATAATTTGCTGCTCCAACATTTTGAGGAGAGATTATCTGCGATCACACGGCATTCAGCAGGAACACAGAAGCAGCCGAATGATTCAAACACACTGTAATATTTACAGGACGCAGGTTTGAAGAGCATCTTAGTCTCCATGGTATGCCTTAGTCACGTAAAACAAATCAGCCACATCCTCTTGGCATATAAGTTAATGTTAACAACGTCATATAGCACAAATGTTCATCATCCATATATGATGTGACTGGACGCTCCCTCTCCGGCTACACAATAGACTCTAGACCAACCAGACAGCCAGCCTCCTCAGTTCCTCCAGAGGACACAATATTCAAAGTGATCACTGATCACCTCAGCCCCATCAGATGGATAATATTTTACACAGCTGCGAAAGCTCTGGATCCCGTCCACACACACCAAGCCCGACTCTGTTACCTTGACAGTTACTGTTGCGTTGGACCAGCGAGTTGTTTGTTTGCCCAGGGAAGTGACATGACGGCAGAGGAGGAAATAGGAAACATAACAGACTACCTGACAGACTCATTCCATGGGCTTGACCTGAGAGTGGAGCTCAGCCAACCAGTAATCAGAGAGAAATAACAAGAGGAGGCTCTTTTGTTTATTCAGTCTATATCCTTAAAATCATTGATGTTGTAAATTTGTGGTCCTGCACATGTGTGGAAATTTTAATTATTCAAATTAAAGGTAGAAAAGAATAAGCTGTAGGAGGAAATATTTAACTTCACACGTGCGCTTTAAATTTAAAATTTAGTGCCATGCCACTGCCGGTTGACGCGTCATTGTCTCGTTCCGTTTTTGTTGATTTGCTGCAGCTGGAAAAGCAGCAATGGCCATCTTTGGTTCTCAGCAGACGCGTCTGACTAAAGGTTTAGACTGCTGATGAGTCAACTTCTAGCCGGGACAAAAATTGAGGATGACAAACTGATTGTGTTGCCCTCACTTCCCGAAACGTTAATAGTCACAGAATCCACAGATCTCAGCAAACGATTCAAAATATGTAGCTCCTCTGGGGATTTCATAGAAGTGACGCTGGCATGCTAATCACACATTATTATAAATGCAAGATTTCAGCCAATCTGTGCAATAGTTTGCCAGTGGAGCTGAGTATGAGATATCAAATGGTGTTTATTACCTCACTACAAACAGCATGAATATAATTTTAGCAGGAAATGATTATTTGCATATGTGTGAATTTGAAGCATATTGGATTTTGACCACTTTCATAATCGCGCTTTCAAAGGCTGCTATTTAATGAAAACTGTGCATCTCCAATTTTCTCAATTTTGAAAATTCCAATAAGCTGAAACTTTAAGTGTTTTAAACTAAATAAGACATAAAATTATTTGAAAATGTATTTTACAGCAATAAAAAGTCAGGATTGTTTTTCTTAACTCGGGAAAAACTACTTCAGATGAAGATAGGATGGATTTCATGTATATTTATCAGTGTATATTTATTCTTAGTCCAAATCTATATTTAGACCATTTTAGTGTTGCTGAAATCTGCGATCATTAAAAAAAAAAAAAAAAAAAAAACTCCCTTCATTCTGAACAAATCTCAGCTTTGTTCTGTAATTTATGTCAGATGATATTTGCTTGATGCTTGCGTCTTTGTCCTTGTCCGTGTTACAGTGTCCCACCCTGAGGTGGTGGATGCGATTGTTGAGACATTGCTGGTCGTCTTTACCAAGGGAGTCTGCAGCACCACTCCGAGCTGACCTTGACACTTGTGGGGCTGATGCCCCATCAGCGATTCCCTTCTCACCTCAAACGCCTGGAGCACCACCCGTCCGGCATTCCAAAACATGGTCATGCACATAAAGACCCTCTGCAGAGTTTTACAGCCTGCAGCTACAGAGGGTAACGATGTAACCTCAGAGACATGAACACCAATACCGGCCAGATGCAAAGACTGGTATTTGATAAATGTTGTCATTCTGGCCGGTTTCATCACATCTGCAGCGAGGTGTGTCAAAAATACACAATTGTGGTTGGATATGGGTAACTACAGGGGTCAGATTTAGTATGTGCGCTGACTACAACTGCTGTTTTTTGGGATGAGAAACCAGTTTTTAACTCATTATTGTGTGTCTTTGTGTGGTGTTTGTGGTCAAGGTAAAGTAGGCCAGGTTGATGGAGCTTCTCCTGAAAAATAGTGGATAAGTAAAGACGGGTAAGTAAGATGCTAATCAACACGGCACCGTTTCCTCCCGCTTGCTGAACAGCGGGTTCCCTTCCCTCACTCTGGCTCTTTAATGCAGGGCCCAGCCAGGCCCAAACATCCTGACGGAGAGAGGCTTTTCCCTTATCAGTCAGGAAACACCGCTCCTCCGCCACATCCTCTTTACAAGAAGCACGACTCAACCATTCCCAAAAAATGCAGGAAGACCAGCCAGACTCCAGGATTTGTCAAAAGCCCCTGAATTCCTTTTATCGAAAAAGAAAAATTCAAGAGAACAGAGCGGTTGAGAAGGGGAGGAGTGGAGGGGGGAACGTGTAAAACAGTCAATTTATTTTTTTTAATTTATTTTTGCACAGATTACGAAAGGTCTGCATCAGCAAGATATAACATGGGGTGAGGGGGTGGGTGTGGAAGGGGGGTCCAGCGTGCTGAAGAATGGCACCCAGAATAAGACTATACGAAAACAAAGGACGCTTGAGATGGAGGCGGGCGCCGACGAATGTGCCTGTTTTACACTAATCCTCTGAACCAAGATGAAATGAAAGCGAGAGGAGATGGATGGAGGAAGATGATGTAGGGTGGAAAAAGCCAGCAGGGGAGTGGGTGTGTAGAATGGGCCTCTCACAGATAGACAGAGCCTGAAATAGAAGAATACACGGCGTGACACTCAATTCAAAGATGGATGGGATCACTTTTTTCCCCCCAGATTTGTGCACAGAAAGTAGCAGGAGTCCTATTATCTTCAATTATTTTTATTTAGAAATCGAATTATATTTATCAGAACTTAACTGGCACTGCCTGAACTTACCTTCAGCGTGTCGGATATGTATCTCCTGTTTATAACTAAGAGATGCTCGAAACTGTTCCTTTTAGACATCTGTGGGCGCATCATCAAAGCAGCAAATGCGTTAATATAAAAATTGACCTTTATTTTAAATTATTGTCTTTCACAAACCTAAAATCAGCATACAGTTACAGTTACCATTATTATTTTTCATCGTAGAGGTCGATTATATATTATTAAGTACTTGAGAAGAAGTATAAACGCCTTTCTGTCATCATTATACATCACTTTGTTAAATTGCATAAGAAATGTCCAAACTAAAACCTCATCCAACTACAACTACTGAGGTAAGACTCCCAAACTAATGAGAGCAGGAACATGATACAAACATTCGAATGGAAAGCGCTGATAAGAGCATTACAGTTAGCATTTATGCAAAACATCCAAGGTCTTAAATTAGCTTCTAAAAAGCATCTGTACATGCCTCACTGGCAACAGTAACTGGTAACATTTACAAGTGGACAAACAAGTCTTTTTCAACTGTTTTACTGGGTTAGAAATTTCATGACAACTGGAGGTGGCATACTGTAGTATTTTGTGTCTGCATCCCTGAGGTGCCCATCTCCTTTTCTTCACTCTCCTCCAACTCCTCTTTGTTCTTTCCCCGGCTCCAGACAATCATATTGCTCTGTAATCAGTTCAGTTTTTAATCATGGTCGGATTAATTTGCCCTTAGATGCTAAGGGTTTCTCTTTATCGGCACCCAAGTGCAACATGGTCCAAAATTTCTTCAACCTTTGTAGTGTCTATGATCAGTCACACGTGTAATAGTTGTCGTAGCCACGCTTACGAGATGCCATAGTTGTTGTAGTAGGCCGCCGTTGCATCTGCAAGCACTGAAATGAGGCTGGTTTCTGTGGAACTACTGGGACATGTAGTGGCAGAAGTGGTGGCGGCAGATGCCACCTGGATGTGTCCCGTTACAGTCATGCCGCTGCCCTGCTCGGGGTGGAAGCCGCCCCCGGTAGAGTTCAGGTACTGGTCAAACTCATTGCGGTCCACTTCACCGAGAAGCTCGGCCTGGCTCAGCTGGTCTAGAGTCTCCAGGTGACCTTGTGTCTCTGGTGGGGGGGACAGCTGACCCAGGTGGCCTTGGTGGACCCCGTGGTGCATCTGGGGGAAAGGTGGGGAGCTGTAAAAAGACAGGGGAGGGCCAGGGATCAGTCCACTGCAGCCTCCGGTTTGGGACATGTGAGAGATGTGACCTAAGTGGATCTGGGTATGAGTGTAATCAGAGTGGTAAGGCGGTGGGCTGCCCATGTGTGTCTGATTCTGGTGGTGCTCATCTGGACAGGAGACTGAGGAAGAGCAGGAAACAGAGGAGCTACTAGATGTTGAGTAATAAGAGGGGGGGATTTGCTCATGGTCCACCGCATCTAACGGTGACATCTCAGGAGGAGTGGGCAGGCCGTACGGGTAGGTGTCGAAGCTGCTGTTGGAGCCGGCAGGGTCTCTGAAGCTTCTGACACTGGGCAGAGCAGGGCTGGAGCTGGAAAAGCTGCTGCTGGCTCCGTTAGGGCTGCCCTCGTCTTTGTCGAGGGGATGGCAGAGGGCTCGCTGATCGGGCAGGGTGCTGTGGTCAGGAGCCAGCCCACTCAGAAGGAACCCGGGGTCCACTCGCTTGCAGATGCGTTTCAGCTGTTTCTTCCGGCGTGGCCGGTACTTGTAGTTGGGGTAGTCCTGCATGTGCTGCACCCGAAGTCTCTCTGCTTCCTCAACATAGGGCCTCTTCTGAGGGGGAGTAAGGGCCTTCCATGACTTGCCTGAATAAAGACGAGGAAGAAAAATTCTCAACTAAGATTTGTGAACATGGTTCAACAAGTTAAAGAATGCAATATATATTTGCAGTTGTATAGCTGTCTTTAAAATTATAAAATAAATCAGCAATAACAGCAAAAAAAATTAAAATAAGTTGCATAACTACAATTTTTTAAATTCATAAGTAAAATATCCACTTCAGATATCGGTAAAATTACAAATGTTGACAAGGTAAAAACGGGTTACAGAAAAATTAAACGTCATTCTTTAAAAATCGCAACCTTAATTAACTTTTGAGGCGCGTCACTCTAAACAAGAAAAAAACCTGTATTAAATTTCACAACTTTGAGTTTCTTTTGTAGCTCTAAATTACATTTAAGAAACGTACTTACAAATATTAAATATCTCTTAACCCGAACATCAGTTTTAAATATATATATAAAACATATGTAGGCCTATAGCTGTTCTGAAACTCACAGATTATTTCCGATTTCCGCAAATGACAGATTTAGAGCTTCACGCTCATCAGCAATCCGAGAAGTAGAGCAAAATGGATATTTTTCTGTTTCCTGTCTGTCTATTAATGAATTTAATGTTAAGTAAACTAAATGAAATTCTCGGGGATTCTGGCGATGCGCTTTTAAGGCTACTTTTAATTTACCTTCTATAAGGTAACGATCTACTGCAATTAAAACATTTCAGTGCGTTTTTGTTTTGTTTTTTTAAATTTCATTTTATATTCGAATAGCCCTTTCGGCGCTGCAACATACGTGTATTAAAACGTGTTTTAATACAACCGAGGCCTGAAGGAGGGAAAGTACGTGGAGTGAAGTGTGTAATAAGTATTTTATACATAATAATAATAATAATAATAATAATAATAATAATAATAATAATAATAATAATAATAATAATAATATCAAACTTCAAAATCAAACTTGTAACTTTCAACAACTTTTTTTCTCACCCAACATTTTGCTGAGCTCGGCATTGTGCAGGTCTGGATTTTGAATCGCCAGCCGTTTGCGCTCATCTTTGGCCCAAACCATGAATGCGTTCATGGGTCGTCTGATCCGAGGCTCCGGCGCTTTTTCCCCGGGAGTCCTGTGCGGGCCATGCCCGTCGGCCACGTCTCCGTCTCCCGGAGGACACTCGAAGGACTCTGGCCACGACGAGTACGCGCTGATGAGAGCAGCCATCTGCGCGCTCTCCTCTCCAAACTTAAGATGCGCGTCTCAGACAAGTTGTGTTCTTACTGTCGGCTAATTAAAACTACACGACATACTTTTAAAAAAAAAAAAAAAATCCACCGGTGCTTCACTCACTGACTAGATCGCTACAGCCAGGCGTCAACAGAGATTTTAGGAGAAACCACAGATGTGCTCAGGCAGCGGCTCCTCTGAGTTATGATTCAGTCTTTCCTGGTGGATGGGGGGAGCGCTTTATATTTGAGGAGCAGGTTCCAGGAGAAACCCCGCAGGACTCTCGGCTCCTCCTTGATTGTAAGTTGCGCCCCGTAAGAAAGGAAGAGAGAGAGAGCGCAAGATTTCAACACTACCAACTCTTTAAACTCGCCACTCAACAAAACAACACTTTCCACTGACAGATGTCCCATTTAAGAGATAATTAGGTCAACTCATAAAAGTAATTCACGATGCTTTTGAGCTATCGCTCACCATATTTAATAATTTGTAAACGATCAGTTAATTCACATGAAGCCAACGCGTCTCACACAGGAAAAGAAAAATCTTGCAAATTAGGATGATTTTTCTTTGTTACAGGTGCATTAATGCTCACAGGTGGTGATGAACAAGAAGTTTTGTAACTTTAGAAATTTCACAAGTTGACAAGGAAACCTTAGATAACACACCTAACCGGTTCTGCAGTCTAAGCAAGGTATTACACACCAAACTGAACGGGTTAGCTGACGTTTCCAGATTTCCCTCTGTTTGCGTGACAAGTAGAACACAGGAGTAACTTTAATTTAAAAACGGAAGATATTTTTATAATATTTTTCAAAAAATGTTTTTGCAGAATAGTTTCAGCGATATATACTTTTTTTAACAATTGGTTTCCCTATGCTCACAAAAAAACCCCAGATTATTCTTTTTCTGGAGTTTGGGTGTAGATTAATTTCTGGAACCTCTGAAGACACCACTGCCCACACACTACAAACAAATCAGTTTCCTTCTGTAGCTGCATATCAAATCCTGGAGTTCCTGTTGACAGGATACTCCTGGGCTGCTGCCACGGAGTAGCTCCCATTCTCTCACAAACACTCTTCTCAAACCCGGCTGCTGATCACAGGTCAGATAGTATCTTTGGTTTGTATCATGCATGCAGGCTACTGCCTGGAGGAATACAACTTTCTTCCCTGCAGGTTTCATTCACGGGCAGCATGTTAAGTTGCATCTTTTGGTTGGCTGTGCCTCCTTACACATCAAACTGAAGTGTCAGCTTTGTGTGAAACTTACAGTGCACAGGAACAGGATACGGCACCTGAAGCCACAGATTGTGTGTGGAGCAGGCACATCAGTGATATATAGCGCCACACTTCCTCTGGCTTGTCTGACATGGGTCATGATGTGTGGTCAAAGTGCCAGTGAAAGTCAGCACAGCAGGCAAGTGAACGTGCGAGATCAGAGCTGAAGATCGCGTTTGCAATTTGGAATTAAAAACATGGGAGCTCAAAGTTGAGGGTTTACTGAGATGACTAATGGCTCTGTATTAACCACTGTGTGTGGGTGGGAACTGTATCAGTCTGCTGATCAACCTCTAACACATGTGGCTACTGAAAACCCACATATGTGCTGTGTGAAGGGAAATTTTACTATTTATTAAGGGATTCTTGTGCTGAGTATTATAAAGGTAAACCTAACACAAACCTGTATTTTTACTCTTTTTGTCATCTGTCATGGATGGCCTACTGCTACACTGTCTAAGAGCAACATTTTAGCTTTAAAATATGTAACAGAGGTGATTGCACAATCACACGATTTATTCTGTTAATGTTGAAGTATTTTTATGTGATCGCCGCGTCCCTCGGGAGCCTGTTTCTTGAACACATGATCCCATCAGAAATTTAGAAGGAATTAAAGCCTGCATTACATTTCCAAGACCATCTACTTGGAGATACTTTACTTGTTATCTATCCATAAACCCATTATGGTCTCTGCGTGCTAATAAACTGAACTGCATAATCCTTAAGCTATCGATTGCAGAGGAAAAGATACCTGAGATGTCTTTTCGTCAAAGGATGACAAATATACGTCTTCACTTTCAGAGGTTTCCGTAAACTCAAAATAGAGACGAGGATTACTACAATGTTTTCATGTGCAAGACTGGACAGCTGTAGCTTCCCTTTTCCTCCTTTGACTCATACCAGACAGCTGCTGAACAAGATCGACTAGTTAATGTCCGTCATATTTCAAAGATTTCGTAACCTCATACGTCACATTTGAAGTGGAAAAAGTGAATCTTCCAGAAGCCATCTCTTTGAATGTGTCTGAGTGACTTTCCTGAGATTTTGAAATCTCTCTTCAGCCGAGCAGCTTAAGTACTTTTTCCTCCTTATCCCTCTCATCTTTTCTCTTTATAAATTAGAAAGTCAGTATTTGGCACGTCCACCTTTATTGTTCAACATATGAACTAACATATGGGCTGAAAATGAGTGAAAAAGCAGCCAATGTCCAAAGAAAAACTCAGCCTGGAGAAATATTGCTCAAGACCACTTTAAAAAGAAAAATGAAGTCTGACTCCTTGGAAGCAAAATGTAAACAAATGCGGGGTGGCTCAATACTTTTACACAACACTGTGCATTTCTCTCCACCTATGAAGGAAAAGAGGGGGAAGCCACAGAAGATGCAGGACCACTTGAATTTATTCAAAAAAGTTTGATCCAAGAAAAGCACCAGAGTCGGATTTTGTAGAAGTCGAAAGAGGCTTTTTTTCAAATGTAAATCAAAGCATCATCAAATTATCAGTCGTATAACATCAACAAAAATATTCATTTCTGTTTTTGTAAAGCTGACAAAAACTGAGTCACTTTAACAAAATGAAGGACCATCAAAAGTGGTAAAGAAAAAAAAAAATACCACTGTGAAATAGCTTAAATAGTAATGCATAAAATATGGTAATACACAAAATATGGGAAAAATGAATTTTAAGGTTGTGTGTAATGGGAAAATTGGCCATTTTTATTCATTTGATATGAGATTTCATAGAATGCAACACACAAGTTTCGCCTTTTTTTAATTAAAAAAAAAAAAGAGGGTTGGAAGACATCTAATGTAAATTTCAAATGTCTATATTAATACATGTTTAATGTTGCAGACAGCATTGTTAATAATAATAGATTAAAATACCCCCCAGCTCAGTGAGAACATCAACACCACTTTCATATCCGTGCTGTAAATATGAGGCTAGCCTTGCTTAGCATAAAGACTGGAAACAGGGGAATGGCTGGCCCAGGTGTCTGCGTGCAACATGATGTTACCTGTTTGACTTGTACAAAACCAGTGTAAAGGTAACATATTAGGGGTTTCATGGGAAGCTGCAGACTTCTTTCCTAGTTCTGTATTTCGTGCTGAGCCATGATAGTGGTATTTTTATTCTCACCTCCCTGTCAGCAAGATGGCTAAACCATCTCCTCCTACAGCCGTGTGTTCCAGAGGCCAACAGCGGAAGGCTGAGGCCTTTTATAGGCTGCTTCAAGGTTTTTCCAGCTACCCCCAATCACTATTAAAAAAAAAAAGCATCACTGGATGCTTTAACAGAATATTACGCTGTGTATGTACAAGGCATTTAAATTCATAATACAAGTGTTTGTCCCAGAGGTGTTTATCCCTGACATGTGAATCTTCAGGATGCAGTACTGGCTAACCCTGAACCCTAATGTAGACCCTGCTCTTGATGTTTCCTTTTCCTTTTCTTTTTGGATTTCTTGTCTACCAGCTCCTCCTTCCTCTCCTCTCTAACTACACTGTCCACCTCCTCTCTGTGTTTCTTCTTTTTCTGCATACTACTCGAATCTACCGTGTCATTTAATAGCTCAATTTCCTCACTGTGTTTTTTAAGCTTTTTCTTCTTGGTGGGTAATTCTTCACAATTTGACTCTGTGCTACAGGTGAAGCTACAGTTTTCATTTATAGCCTCTTCGTTTTCTGCCGTTTTCCTCTTTTTCTTTTTTTTCTTTGAGCGTTCCTCCTCCTGATCCTCTTTGTCCGCTACTACAGTGGCTGTGCTACACTGCTCTTCTGCAACCTTTTTGTCCTTTTTGTTCTTCTTCTTCTTCTTCTTGGGCTCTTCTGTGTCGTCATTGTTGCTGTGGTTGAGACCGGGTTCCTCAGATGCATTCGATGCCTCGGAAGTATCTGCATTCTGGGCCCCACGGGCCTTCTTCAACTGAGCCATACGCTGCGCAAAATACTCCTGCATAGTAAGAGTACTCTTCACAGTCTTGGTGATGGATTCTGGGTCGAGCTCAGAAGTATCAGGAATCACGCTGTCCTCCACCTCACCCTGTGAGTCACTGCTGTTGCTCTCCTAAACCACAAAGACACACATAAGAGGGCAGAGTCAGGCTTAATGCGTCACTTCGAGAATCTACACAGATAAAGACGGCAGCCAAAGTTGAACCGAGGGCCTTCACTGGTCGTCTTTCAACATTTAAAGGTTGCCCAGGCAGAGTGAAAAGCAGGAGCACACAACAGGATGCTGATTTAACAATAGGCATTTAAAGCCTAAAAATAAGCACTTTCAGTCATTCACATCCAGTTCTTAAAAATCTTCATCGTCTCCTCATCCAGCCGTGAGTGTTTGTCGCAGTCATCCCTCAGTAATGGAATCAGCGACTTGATTTTCACAGCAGAATCAAACTATTTATGTGGCTGAAAGAATTCAGGTAGAAACACCTGCCTAATTCAAAAAGCAGGACAGTCTTCAGACTTTTTTTTCCCCCAATGTATTGTTATATCATTTCAGCGTAACTTTTAAATTTGGACCTTTTTGGAAAGCACGTGAAAGATGTTGAAAGTAGAGGCGCATCAACTCTAACTGTAACCTACTGATACCAATTTTTGCTGATATCTTTCTAAGAACTGTAACTGACAGCATATACAAGCAAAAATCAGCTTTTCTTCAATGCAAATTTTTATTTTCATAATTAAAGAAATGATTAAACTTGACAACTTTCCCCAAACTGCACCAAAATACAAGATGATCTTTTCTTGTGGTTGGCTCTGAGCTCTGAATAGCTTTAGACCTTAGTTAGCCTCTTTAAAATGTCCATGCTCGGCTGGCTGAGTGTGATCGAAGCGTCTGATGAAGTTTACCGTTACAAACGAAAAGCTGTGACAGTGCTGTTAAAGAGCCTCTAAGCTAATGCAGATTTCCGGTGTTTAGTAAACGTCACCGCAAAGAGATTAAATTATTTCAGCTGATGCTTGCAGATGTAATGCTCTTGTATGTGTCTGCCAGTAAGAATTCCCCATTAGATTAAAGCAGAATGTAAGTGAGAGGTGCTCGCATCAGTCAGCGTCCCCACGCTGATGGTAAAGGTTAAAAAGTAGGACAGTTAAGCTCCAGTCTGGGAAGCCGTCTGGTCACACACACTGATCTCGCCGACCTTTAGGCTGCACATTAAATGGGGACAACTTTACAACTGTGAGGAGCAACTACAGTCCAGATTTTAACTCCGCAGCATGAACAATTTGTCACCTCGCCCCTGTGAGCCATTTGTCTTCATTTTCCTAATGGCCTACTCAATGCATAATGATTTGTTCAGAAGAATACAGAAGCTCCTCTTGAGGATCACACCAAACAATATAGCCTCTCTGCGTTGCCTCAGAGATGGTGAATTATTAGATGGCATTTTTCAAACCCTACAGATTAGAGATAAATTGAAAACGCTGTTGTGTCGAGTCACTTCGTGGTTTGGCCTTTAAGCTTTTACACTCCGATTACACTGCTCTGACCCTCGGCAATGATTCAGACACATGCTAACTGATGTTCAGGTAAAACAATGTATACGTAGATTCAAATATTTCTTCTGGGACTTTAATAGGCCTTAAACGTAGAGTGATGTTACTAGATGTGAACTTCATGTGTAGGGATGGTTTACTGCATTTACATTTGGTTTCTCAGGATTTACAAAAGTCAGCAGGGATTTCAGTGAACCCCTACAAGCTATTAGTCTTAGCCAACTAAAAGGCTTTTCAGTCAATATCGTTTCATCAAGGGAAAAACTATTGTCTTTGTGGCCTAATACACTGATTCATGTGGTTAGAAATGACTGCTCACGAGTAAGAAAGGCTCCAACTTATGAAGACATTTTTATCAGTGAATGATCGCTGATGTTTGAGTATTAAATAACACAATCACATCTACAAAACAACGGATTCAGATGACACGACGAACACGATCGAGGCTAAATGAGAACGCAGGTGTTCAAATGGACAAAGTTTTCCACCACCTCGGACGTTGACTAGAAAGAAGCGCAACTTCTAACAAGGGGAATGAGGCCCTTCAGGTGAGGTGCCATTATACAAAACTTTTCAACTTCCCAGAGAAAATCTATACTCCCCCTTACTGCACAATGGCATCCTCTCTGCTTGGTAGAGTGGAGATGGAGCTTTGAGCTGACATCGCCAAACAACATGTAACTGGGATTTGGGAAGATGGCTGGGGGCCACTTTAGAACTGCCTGTGAAATTACTCTCAGGAGGGAGAGGGAGGGTGAATGAGCTAGGGAAGAATGAGGGGAGAGTGACTGAGCGAAGAGCATCTTCATCATCAGGGAAAGGTGGCTTGAGCTTGGTATGTGGTTCATCCTCACTGCCTGGGGATCTCCATTAGACACTCATCTGACAGGAGGAGAAGTGCTGTGCTGAGCACAGGCCGGACACACATACAGTATGGGGATAAACCTACAGATCCAGTCAGCATTACTAGCAGCCCTGGAGATTTTTCTTGGCGTGGAGCGTCGAGGGCAACATGTTACTAAGAAACTACTCGGCAGTAATGTTTGGGATCTTGTTTCCCCACATCCAGGTGTGTCTTCTATTCTCTGGTCATTTCTTATGTGCTATGGCATGTAGTACAGATTCAAAGCTACAAAATGCCTTAAGAAAAAATTAGATTTCACAACGGGTGGGACACTATATTTTATTGCTTCCTCTTGGAACAAGATTAATATACTACTATACTAATATACTAGCTGGTCAGATTCACTGCTTCATGACTCCTTAAGGTGAAGTTTTCCAAATGAATAAGGGTTGAGTAGCAGAAACGCACTGAATTCCAATGAAGATGATGAAACTCAGAGGGAAACTCAGAGGGAAAACCCCGCTAAAATAAAGTGACACAATTACTACCACTGAATAACAATGGTAGACACAAAGACTGCACAACATAGTAAATAAATTAAATATTAACTTTTTTCTTTTAAGATCATTTTTTCCTTCAGTTACACAGATATCAATGCAAGTATCACATAATCACTGTTGTGATATCTTTGCAATCATGTGCAGTGTATCATGACAGCATTATGAGCTACTTCATGAGTCCTAATCATACTTTTATATTAAACCCCAAGTAATATAAATATATATGCATATGTATTAAAATACTGTGATTAAAACTGATTCTACATCAGTGCTATGAAAGGCCCCAACAGTACTTGCTATGAGACCAATTCACACCTCTATACTGACCACAACATCTCCTATAGGCGCTTCACAGATTCATTTTAAGAGAACTTTCTTTAATTGTAAACATGTTAGTTATAAAGATGTATGCATAAAATTATTTATGGCATCAACAGTCCATTTGTAAATTCTTCTCTCAGTGGCCACTTTGTAACAAGTTTGCAAGTTTCCATTTACCCTATCTGATATTCCTCCTCCTGACAGTGGTTATTTTTACTATTGAATTGAAATCTCCAGCATGCAAAAGATAAGAGTATGTATTCCAGTGGCAAAACTTATATGCTTTAAGAGGACGAAGATATTTTTCTTGCAGTACTGAAGTACACCAATAAACAGGAAAACAAAAAATTTACCTTGGTATGTATAAACTATGCTATTTTTTGCATAGGGACATACCAAATGTACAAATTTATATTGGCTGGAACTAAAAGAATGACTTAAAAAAAAAAAAAAAAAAAAAGCAGCGTTGTAGAACACACCTATATCAAGACATGTTTACTCCTCCTCCTCCTCCTCCTCTCCCAGACACAGAACCCCAGGAAAAGGATGCGCTCAATGCACTGTGTGCAGTTCTGAGATAAGGCTCCTTCAGCAGAGGAGCGGCCTGGCTGGCTATCGGGCCCTTCCTGCTCTGCTCTCTCCCCTGGCGGGGGCTGGGGCTGGGCAGGGAACACAGGGAGGGTCCACAGAGGGTCCCAGAGAAAAGGAGAGGGTGGGAAGATATTCAACAGGCCATCTCCTTCAAGACACTCCAGTTCTATCTCTCTGTGCTAATGTAGTCACTGGAAAGCCAATGGTAAGACATGTGCCAGAGGTGCCAAGATACTGAGGCCAACATATTCAGTGGGAGAGTCAATCAAGCCAGCAGAGAGACGATGGAAAAGGTTCACCAGAGTGCATGTGAAACTTCCCTACCCAACAAAATCCAGTAAAAAGAAATACAGAACTATATTTAGTTCATTTATTACTGATTTGCTCTGATGGTTTTGCAGAGCAAGCTGGGCTACTTTATGTCGCCCTACTTCTAAAGAAAGACTAAAAGTTCCAAGGCAACATTTTAAGTAAAGTCCTAATTAAGGATTTTGGCCTTTGATTCCAGTTCAAAGTTCAAGGTGGTAAGTGACCTGTGGGTTCTAATAGTGAACTTGCTGGATGTAGGGGAAATGTGCAGGTTTGAAAACCCAAGCAAATTTTGAAATGAGCCAGACTGCTGCACGCATCCTCCGGATCACAGCATCTCAGAAACCCTAAGACTTGAGGGCGCTAGCACTCAGCGGTGGAGTAACTAACAGCGGCCCCAAGGAGAAGCAAACTATGACCTGCTGACACGGTGTCTGCTGGGTGGTGCGCTGGAACTAGTCTGTTCCGCAGCAGCTTCAACTCACACCTTAAAAGACTTAACGGTGACGCCATCTGACAAATTCATCATACACCTAAGCTGGAGAGGGAAAGTTAGAAGCCACGACAGAATGTCTCTTTTTCCTCCCGTACCCTGCGGCTCGCTGCTCAATTAGTCGCTGAACAGCATGGAGGCAGAGAGGCTGTACCTCGCTCCCCGAGCGGAGTTCTTACAGAACAAAACGTCGCTTGTGAAACAGCACAGATTTTTCTCCAGGTGAAAACACGGAAGTGACTAAATAGCCAAGTTGGCAACAATGAAGTGAACTGAAGTGTGTTGTTCAGTGCTGTGAGAAAGGGGGATGACTGCCCAAGCTGAGGTCATATGCATTTATATATTAATTTTTTTTTTAAATATTTAATAGATATTATTAATATTCAGCCGTAGTAAATTATTGAGGAAAGCATATTTTGTCAGCGGTTGCAATAACAGAACCAGTGAATGTGGTTTCTTACAAGTGTGCTATAAACTGCATAAATAAATGCAAACATTAAATTAGCAGCACTCATTTAATTTATTCACAGGGTAACTAAAATAAAAAGTGGACATTCTTTGCATTTGTCCGGGAAAATGTAAACAAACCTGGATGAAGCCAGAAAGTTTACCCGTATTAATTTCTAAAAGTTATTAAAACAGGTGAATATGAATAGCTTTACACACAACACTGTTTCAAAGGCACACCTTCTAGCTCATGTTAATTAGGATTTGACAATGCTGCAGTTGCCCATTTATTTTCTTAAAAAAAAAATGCTTGTTTGCATTACTTGCTTTTTTCCTTTTTTTTTTCAATAATTTCTCGCCAATATTGGTTGGGTCTGTAATTGCATGAGTGTGCCCTCATTGTCCTGCCACAATAATAAATTTGGTGATACTCAAGGTCTATGGATCAGGCCCTGATTAGCCAGCTGTCTCTCCCTGATGAGCACACGAGTCCAACAGCCCATCCTTCATGAGCCTGATGTGGGCGGACAGAAAAAAAAAAAAAAGTTGATACTTTATTTCCCGGTAAATAAGTAAATGCGCTTCAGTTGACCACTTGCTTTTTAAGTAATGCTGCTGCCTTCAGTGTCATTATTTTATGAGTCTTTTTTCAGTATAAATGTGGCCTACACAAAGCAAAGTTTAAAACTAAAAATAAGTTTAAAAAAAAATTTAAATGATGTACTCTAAGCACATTAAATGCCACACATGGTATGAAGCTTCCACAAAGCAATACTTTGCTTAAGGCATAGCTTCTGTGTGCAGCTGAGACAAAATGCATTAAAATGGGTTTGAAAAATTGCACTTTGTGCCTGGTGCGAGAACGTTTATCATAAGTAACAAATGAAGACAATATTATGCATGCAGCATGACTGCCCTGTGCTTGTTTAACATTGCAAACGCTTGCTGACAATGCCCCCCTCGTGAACATTGGGGTCCCCTACCCTAACCCTAGGGAGAGAAGAGGCTGTGATTATTTTCCCCCCACTGTGATTTATTAGATTAAAGAGTCAGTGATTAAACGGTAGTCTGCGGCTGTAAACAGCAAAGAGGGCTGGAAATCTTTGGGCGGTTAGCTTTACCAGGCGGTAATTACCCTGCTCTCATGTATTCTAGCTTGGGCTGTAACTAAGAGACGGACACCCTCTTTTCTTTTCTTTTTTTTCTTTTTTTTGTCCTGAGCTAATCTGTAAGTGTCAGCGAGCTGGCATGAGAGCAATCCACAGAACTGCCAGGGAGGGAAAGTGGCAAACATGACGAGTGTGTGTGTGCACACGCGCGTGTGTCTCTCTCTCTCTCTCTCTCTCTCTCTCTCTTTTGGGGGGGTGTGCGGGGGACTTTTTGGTGGGCCTTGATATTTTCGGCGGTCGTGTAAAAGGGCCTGTCAACAAAAATGCTCAAGAAAGGGAATGCTTTTGCTCGAGGCAATTAGATGTTATCTGAGAATGTATTAGAGCTCTCCAGCTTCACAATAAGCCCTGCAGCCTGCATGAATGCACCGCGGCAACCACACTGCGACAACGCACGTTTACACCGGCATCTCTTTTCAACAGATCAATTCTGCGAGCTGATGGAAAACTGAGCCGAAAAAAGAAAGCCTCGGCTTTGTTGCTGTATTTCTATTTACACCATCAATTACACAATGCCGTGGAACTCAACCTATACACCCAAGAAACAAGTTAAACAGATGGAACTGAACTCTGAAATGCATGGGGGTAAAAATAGCCTTTAAATTATGTAGAAATTATATAAAAAATTGCTGTTTGCTGACATGTTGCTTGGTCATTTTTTAAACTCACTTTACTCTTCACTGGCCTCAGTACTAAGCTGTAAAACATGTAGCAGAATTGTACAAAATTTACATCCTGAAAAGATATCTTGCTTCTGCGCCGTCAGCAAAGTTTCACTGTTCGACACCCCCCCTCGCCTCCCCCCCGCCCTAACCTTGGCGTCGCATCTTCCAAATGCTCAAGCACCGATCCCGTGTCGCCCCTGCCCCATATTCCTTAACACAGCGGTATCGGGGGAGCCCTGCTGACGTGCGATCCTTCATGTGGACAGCGCGTGGGCAGGAAACACTTGCAACAGGTGCCACCCGATGAGGCCTGATCCTCAGCCCTTTGTGCCGGAGCACGAGTGGGAGTGGGAGAGGCCGCAGGGGTCGTGCTGACCCGAGAACAGGGCGCACCATGCCTACTGTCTGACTGGAGGTTCGGACGTCAAAACAAGGCTTGTACTAATTTATTCTCAACCATTTTTCTTCTCTGACACTTTTAGGGAGTACAGAATTAATGAATGGATTGATGTTGGAACAACTGTCATGTCTGTAGAAGTCATAACAGTTAATATAAAACCTTAATCTTTAGAGCTTTTTTCCTTATGATTAGCAGCCACGTTTTTAAGTTTCCCAAACTGGTAAATTGAAAACTTTGGCATCATGCTTGAGGCTCTGGAAGATTAAAAGTAATAACAGCAATATTGTCATTTAATCTTATTTCCCATCTTATTTTCTTTCATTTTAAGATAATATATCATCCAAATATAAACATTAATTAGAAAGTTGTTTTAAAAAATGCAGTAAATGTTTATTTTTAATATTTTTATTTATTTTTATTATCATCATCACCACTACCACCACAACCCACTTCCTAAAAAGAAAAGGGAAAAAGGAAATGTAGGTGGAAAAATAAAACTATGGCTTGTTTCCACCTTTCAACTGAGCTGGCGGCTTTAAAAAATGACTAACTTTTGTTGATGTATGAATCGGCGGGGAGTCTATTTATCAGCAGGCCCTCTGCGGTCGCCCGCTTGGGTCCCTCAAGTCACAAGCCGCGTCGCTCCCCTTTGACTGATTAATTAGCCAATCAGAGGACATTTTTCACTGGGCGGCAGAATGGTTTATTTCAGCTAATGCCGGGGTTTCGAGTTGAGGCCCGTTGGAGCCTCGTTGGCTCTTTCGGCCTGCCTGAGTGGCTGGGCAGAGGGGCAAGGGAGATAAATCAAGCTGGGCTGGCCCTCCATGTGGCTCCCCTAACTAAACCCCCAGAGGAGGGCACGGAGAGCAGGGGTGGTGGAGAAGGGGGAGGAAGGAGAGCAGGACACAAGACGGCCAGGGGCACTGCTTGCCCGCCGATAAGCACGGGGAGCACGGCGCTGCCAAAGTGCCTTCATTTAAAAGTGGCCGGGGCTTTTTGATATCTCGGCAGAGAGAGCCTGTCATTTGTCATGTGGTGAGTAATTGTACCGAGGGGCACAAGAGGAGGCAGGAGATGGAGAGGGCTTGCTAGCGTGGGATGGGTGATGGATAACAGAGAGGCAAGTAGATGGACAGGTGCTATGCCACAACCCTCACAGTTAGGCAGAGTAAATAATGCTTTTTAAGCATACATTTACATGTGGCTACATTAAAAACTATGGTTATGAATGAAAAGGTGGCCATATGTGAAATTTATCTTACCAAATAGTCTTAAGAAATAGTCTTGCACCAGTAAAATGAAGTTATAATCATGCTCAACTATATGTTTGCACATTGTAAGTATTTCAAAAAACAGATAATTAGTTGGCGCTTCAAATCCGTGCTCTATCATACACTGTAGGAAAGGAAGTTGATACACAGTTGGCTACAGTGTCCCATCCGTCAGCATCGTGTGTCAGTTAATCAAAGCTGACACTGAAATGCTTGTTTAATCACTGTTTGATCAAACATCTGTTGAAAAGGGGTCTTGAGGTATGTGTTTCCTCATATTTCTATGTACATTTTTGGTTGTCTGAATATCAAAAATAACTGAAAAAATATAACTAGAACTTAAAAACAAAACAAAAAACAACACTTTTTGTACAGCTTAAAAAACAAACAAAAAAATGTAACTTGAAAGAGAAATTTTAACCTAAAATAAAGCACTACTTTTCAGGTTTATATTTAAATATAAACACTAATGGAACTTGTGGCTCCCTGTATATAACCAATTAAAATATTCTCATATATTGTTTTCAGTACATCCTCGCCTTTGATGAACAGAGGCATCTGGGACAGTTGAGTTTGTATGCAGTGTGTGTGTGTGTGTGTGTGTGTGTGTGTGTGTGTGTGTGTGTGTGTGTGTGTGTGTGTGTGTGTG